>SDVV010034124.1:0-11212 GCA_016164225.1 Gammarus roeselii
TATATACTCAAATGTTAGGTATAATTCATAAATCGTTATTCAACATAAGTATGATATCACCAAGACGCGTCATGCTGCGAAACAGCCATGGGGATCATATCTGCGAAACAGCCCTGGGGATCTTATCTGCGAAATAGCCCTGGGGATCCTATCTGCAAAACAGCCCTGGGGATCCTATCTGCGTAACAGCCCTGGAGATAGGATTTGAGCGGAATTCTGACGATGTTCAACCCGTCAAACCCAACAGCCAATGAGTGAGCGAAGCTCTGACGATGCTCCGCCACGTGTAACCAAGCAGCCAATGAGTGAGCAGCCTCGCACGTTGGTTCCCCCAACACCCTCCTCCCAGGCAATGAGAGCATCCTCGGACGGTGTTCGGGGCTCCGTTCAAGGTGTTGCGGCACTGCCTTACCTGCAGCTGTTTGAAGTGGACCTGCGTTGAAGTGGACCTGTGCTCCTGAGGTTAGTTATTTGAAGTGAACTTAAATATGTTTTATTTCAGTATCAGTGTTACGATACGTGGTATTGTAGATGAATATCGGTTGTTTGAGGAATATTTAGAGTGTTTCCACGCTAGGGGACCCTATTTATTTCATGTTCTCATACGTTATTTTTGCCAGACATGCTCAAAAGTGCAGCATTGGGATACTCACGGGAGCTCATCTCTTGGTCGAGAAAAGGCACTACCTCCGCAAGTGGTGCGATGGCTTTCATGTTTTACCCTGTCATAGCCGAATATGTTTCGTGTACCAATTTATGATCTTCTGCAATTTTTTATACAGTGAATGTATAAGAGCGTTATGAGTGTTATGTCGGTGTTACGAAGCCGTGCGTTATTTCATAAACTGTCCCAGAATCTATCCATTGCGTCCTCCTCTTCTTCAATTTCAATAGTTTGTTTTTGTGAAATGCTCTAGGCATCGTATCCAAGAAGGTTTGAATGACGTCATTGACATCTTCGCTTATCAATGTCTTATTGACCAATAAAGTTTTGAGAAGATCGAGAACGTAAATGACTTTGGACACTGGGATAACTAACAAAGCTGTTCGACTCAAATATACGTGCTGTGTTGGTTTTTAGGTAGTGAAGCAAAACGGGGAGATAATGATTTAGTCTCGGGGGCAATGAGACCGTATATAGTGCTACAACATCGTCATTATTTGGCACCCACTGTTTGATCGGTTCCAGTGTGTGTTCTGTAGTGATACTAGTGCGATACAGGCCTTGAATAAAATTAAATGATTTTAG
This sequence comes from Gammarus roeselii, assembly GCA_016164225.1. Classification (NCBI taxonomy): domain Eukaryota; kingdom Metazoa; phylum Arthropoda; class Malacostraca; order Amphipoda; family Gammaridae; genus Gammarus; species Gammarus roeselii. The sequence goes on from SDVV010034124.1 coordinate 1,250, forward strand.
TCCTATCTCAGGCGAAGCGTTCAAATCTAGAATATCGTCCTCACGTTCGTTCAACATTTAACTGCGATATCTAATTATGTGTTCTGTTATTTCTGGCCTTGTTGTGACATAAGGGTGTAGCGCTACCGCCAATATGATTTGTTGTGAGCTTATCCATCTTGGTTTTCAGAATTAGGTAGTAAACCGAATCATCCATGAATTATTTTTGTCAAGAAACTCACTGCAGTGGGTAATAATAAATTTAACAGAAACCCTCCACGAACGGTTGATAAAATTTTCCTTTTGTTCCCGGACGATTTACTCCCGGACGATTTACTGCCTAGTTGATTTATTATTGAGTTGAATTTAGTTACCCGTGATTTGGTCAGCTTGTCACAGGTCAATTTTCTGCTCAGTATATTTGTAACTATTTCGAAGATGACTTTAACTTCTTTATCAGTTAATAGTTTGATGACTTTACTATGTTCGGAAGATTTTTGTTGATTTAAATAATCATAAAAATTAAAATCAGATAAACAAGAGCGAGAAGGTAGTACCTGGAGCATTAATACAGTAACCAGTGTTTAGCTTAAGTTCTACAAAACTGGGGTTAATGGAACAAAAGAAAAAGGGCGATTATGTTCTTTGGCCCAAAAACTGTTCAGGCCGTCACCACATCGTCAATGTCATGTCACAAAACCATAATCGTGTGCTCACTAGCTTGGTAGCACACTTCCACTTGCCTGGAAATACACTTCTCTCAAACGATAGACGACAGTCGGACCATACTTACCTCTCGAACAAAAACACATACTTCAGTTTCCAAAACTTGCCTGGAACACACCTGTTGCTTTAAAAGATTTTCCAGTCATAGAAAGAGACTGTGTAGTTAACATTAGTCTTTATCAGTTCAGAAAAGCGAAGGAAGGTTATGGTCTTGTCAGTGTTATGCAGAGGCAGTTTAGATGCCAGTGAGGAGAGCACGATCCATATGGTGCAAATCGTTGATGCCAATCATGTCGCACTCATTCCCTGTCTCTCTACATTTATGAAAACATTCAGACGTGCGATATGAAGCAGTACATCTTGTGTCCGTTTTGCATGCAGGGCATGAATGAGAGCAAAATAGCTGAATACGTAAAATTGTGTTCGTCCAGTAAAGGATTGCAAAAAATAAACATGCCTGAATAAAGTGAAATGTACCAATTCTCAGCCATGCATGCGACAATGAAACCACCCGTTGTATGTTATTATGACTGTGGATCTGCTCTGGAAACACGCCAAGAGGGAAAAAATGCAGTCAACATACACAAGTTGTGCATGTACAGTTATACTCTATTGGATATAGACGGACAAATTGTAAGTCATAGAGTAGTCGAATCGACTTCAGTTCCGCTATAAGAGATTGAGACACATCTCGTCAAAAATATGTTGCTAAATTATAATGAGAACATGGAAACCTTACCATTATTCCCCAAACCCGTCTTCACAAAACAAGACTGAAAATAATATTGCAACAATAGAACATGTGAGTGCTGCGGGGGCACTTTTGGCGAAAAGGTAAAAAAATAGTTCTCAACCATAATCCTTATATCGAGGGCGTCTTTGGACCCAACAAAGAAGTGATATCTGGCATTTATATGGGGCTCTGTGCTTTAAATGCAATATCAGAATCAAGAAGAAACTCAGGTATATGCCTTGTATAGCTCACAATGCATCAGCCTATGACATGCGCTTTATATTGAGAGGATTGGACGGCAAAACTTTTTCTAACATAATTGTTTTACCACAACAGTCAGACAAAATGTTCAGCATCTCTGTCTCCTTGAACGATGCCACGAGCAAGTACGGTGTCAAGTTCAGCGACACATACTCGTTCCTCAACTCAAGTTTAGACCGTCTTACCAAAAATCTTAAAGATAGTGGCCATGACATGTCGCTCCTGAAATTGCATCTCACAAGTCTCAGTTACAGTGACAAGGTTCTCCAACTCACTACTCGAAGAAGAACATTTCTGCAATGAGGCCATTGCATCGGATTTTGTGCTGGATCCTCCAGACATCCCATCGTAACAAGACTTTTACAGCCAACTTCGAAGTAAAGGAATATCGGACTCTGATTATGCTGAAATGATTGCAATGTGGCATGCAGCCAATTGCAGGACCCTTCGTGACTACATGCTCATCTACTTACTCATCAACACGTTGCTACTGGCCGAAGTCTTCCAAAAGTTTAGGGAAACCATGACACGCGACTACACCCTGGATCCTGACCATTTTGTGAGCGCCCCCGGCTTTGCGATGCCGACCGCCCTCTACGAAGGCAAGATGAAACTGGAGCTGGTCAATGATATCGATCTATTTCACTTGATTGTCAAAAATACACGAGGCGAATTTATGACGTTGACTAAAGGTCTTACCATTACAATCAATCCCCGATGCAAAGACTTTGACCCTAAATTATCTGTGTCTTTAGCAGCAAAGAAATTCAAGCATTCGACTTGGTAAACGCGGACTGTTCTGGCGAGTACACGTACATTGTTTGCATCGATGCCCAAGTCAGTGACAACAATGCACGAAAAACAGACGAACTGACACTACTGCAACATCACAAAGATGTCAGCTTAGACGATGTTTCGCCCTTCACAAAAAAATTCTTGGCAGGCTCGGAACATCTCATAAACAGAAAACGAGCTGATCGTAAGCTGGTTGCTAGTCATCTGCCTCAAACGAAATACCTCGTGGTCCTGGAATTATTGAAAGTAATTTTCAGACAAGGACTGGTAATCACCAAGATTCATAGATTTTTTTTCCAATCAAACAGGAACCTGTCCTCAAATCCTTCATTATGAAAAATATCCAGAAACGTCAAGAGTCTACGAACTCCTTCAAAAAGTCCTTATATAAGCTTGTATCAAATAGTATATACGGCAAGCTTTTGTTCTATCTGTCCAACGGAAGTCTAGAGGCAAACGTTCTTTGCACAGACAACGAGATCCGAAAACACGCTGCAAACCCACTCCTGAAAAAACTGCTAAGCTAACGGCCCCGCACCAGTCATCATGATCCTCTAACAAAAAAATATCCGAATGGTTTTTCCACGTCAAGTTGGATTCTACGTGCTTGAAAAAGTTAAAGCACAAGTCTACAGCCTCTTTTATGACACACTGAAACCCAAATACGATGACAGCGTATCGCTCATCTACTCGGACACAAACTCGTTGGTGCTCCAGTTCAGAGATGTGGATGACATTGAGGCGGCTGACTACCTGGACTTCTCCAACTACCCCAAAAATCATCCCCTGCACGATGAATCAAAGAAACGACAGCTGGGACTACTGAAAAGTGAAACAGCTAACGACTACAAGAGTGAAATCATTTCCTTACAACCAAAGTGTTACAGTATGTTGCTAGAATCTGGCGCCTCAAAATCAGCTGCTAAGGGTATCAATTACCAGACACAAGTTAAAATCAGACAAGAACAATACAGAGACATCCATAACCAGGAAACATACACACACTTTGAGACCGTACAAAAATTAGCACGCAAGCATGCCAGCTTCAAACTTAACGCACTATTGAAAACAATCTCAGTAAATTTGAAAATAAGAGCTACAATGTTGATGTATGCACAACTCTTTCCTATGGGCAACCAGACATTCCCAAAATACCATTGAAGTTGAACTTATCGTCGCTAAAAAGAGGAAGCGATGTATCGTGGATGATGATGTCGATGAAAACATGGATTTAACTTGGAAGAGACGTAAGCCGGGTGAGGCCGTATTTGGTGAATGTACTCGCGTGAATGACGAAAGTACATCCACGTATTTATGTTATATTATCTAAATTTTACTAATATGTTCTGAATATGAACATTTGAAACTATGTAATGAATATGAACATATGTAACTATGTAATGAATAAATGAATCATTACATGAACATGTATGTTTCATTGTTCAGCTAGATAGAATATATATTAATGCCTGCCAGCGGTTTGTTGTCAGTATGACGAAGGACCCAGTGCAGAATACAGGAACCGGAGGACTTTTTTGTCTATGTCTCATCGATGGGCAGTAGCCAATTGTACCATAACAGCACATCTTCAAGTTTTACTAACAATATTTATCCAGCAATACAGCTACAAGGAGAGTGGAGCGTAGGACATGTAGAAATATTCTATAATGAGCTAAAGCCATATTAATATAACGTAGGATACAAATAAGGTCATTTGGTAACTAGCAATCATGAGGGTGGTATATGCATATCCGTCGTACAAACAATACAAAGATTTATTCGCGAAACGTGACAAAATACGCGGTGGAAGTTTACATGATATTAATCGATTTACAAGTCTGATATCGTAGCGGATTCTTCTCAACCATAGTCAGTCTTGTAAGACGTACATTGCTTTTTCTACGGAAAACTGTATTGCCTGCAGCTGCCGATATGGCTCGAAACATGGCACCCGATTAATCAGAGCAGAAAGTTATGCGAAAATCTATCAAAGAGCATGGTATTGCTACACTCAAGAAAGTTGTAAAGAAAGCCATGGTTGGAGGCGAGATTGCAGGAAAAGTAACGGAAAGACGTAAAACCGTGGAAGAAAGACGAAGTCGTGTCGTCCATTATTTACTTACTAATAAATATCACTGTTCATGCATCATTATCGTTAGTTTCGGGTGAGGTTCTATATCGACAACATGCTTGGTGGATCATCTTCCAGCATGACAGGGCTTAAAGCCCTTACGGAAAAATATGAAATGGGGGTGATTGATACGTTTCCTCCGTCAACTGGAAATATTTAATTGAATTAAGTATCGAGTCGAAATTTGAGAGAATTTATCTAGGTACAAACAGCAGCTTGTATGGTGGTAGAAATGCCGATTCCTTTATAGAGATTCATATTCCCGGGTCGGATAAGGAAATGGTCGACTTGAGCTCGTTAACTGCAGAAGTGAAAATCCGTGTTAGAAATGCAGATGGAAGCACGTTGGCCGCCGCTGCACATGTTACACTCGTTGACGGACTTTTTCATCGCATGTTCTAAAGTCACTCTCCTTTCATACATGGTGTTCAGTGTGGAGGAAATAGTTATACATGACTACTAAATATTCTCAACGACAATACATCCATGAAAAGCTCCGATCTAAACAATAAAGGGTTGAATATGATGTATAAATCACTGCAAACACCCATTCCAGATACCATCGTTGCAGCGAATTTTGCTAATCAAAACGAAAAGGAGGTTTGGATTCAAGCAAGTGGACGTCTTGGTATACATATGATGGGGTCACTAAACTTTGATGTAGCCGGTAGACATAGTTATCTATTGGATAATGTCAGTGTAAATATATGATTGGAGCTGGTAAAACCAAGTAGCGTTCTTCTTACACAAGGCAAGGATGGATACATCTATAGAGTTGATTTATGCAAGTTATGGTGTGAAAAGGTTATATCATACCCTTCAGCTATGTTTGATTTAAATAAAACGCTCACAAGAAACAATGACTTGATTGGATACATGTTCCATCGACCTATTGTCAAAACAATCGTGATTCCTTCCGGTCAAAACTCCATCTCTATTGATTCCCAATCCAACGAGGAGTGTTCCACATGAATTAGCCCTGTTTCTCATTGATCAAGCGGCACATAACGGAGCAGATGTTTGCAATCCAAATTACTTCCAGCATAACGACATCACAACCGTTATCGTCGATGTAAATGGAAACTGCGTTACCAACATTAGATCATCGTTTCCCAGAGAGTGCGCCCAAATATACCATCAAAGATTTTCGGCTCAAGGGACGCGTAACAGCTCTCATCTCATCACAAGAAAAAATTTCCTTGCAGGAAGAACTATATTTGTTAATGATACCAGGTCAACCGACTCAGAAGATGTCATTAACCTCGAAAAAAGAGAAACATACGTATAACGGTGAATTGCGAAACTCCACCCACTACGATCAAGATCTTGTTCGTGGTAAGTTATGCACACGGTATAATCGAAATGAATTCGGCAAGGAGGGCATTTCCCAACTATCTACAGTAAACATGGATAATAATCAAATTGAAAATATATCCACGAGCGATCCAATTATGAAACGTGCCTATATTGGATGTTTTGCTGAAAACAGAATGCCTATGCTTCCAATAAACGGATACGATGCAAAAGCAATCCTAATAAAATGAGTCATTGGATCCTAATATCCAAATACGATATCAAACACTACTTTTTTTATTCGTTTGGGTTTAATCTAATAATATATGGAGGAAATATAGCATCGTATTATAATATGCATGCAAAAGTAAAACTTGTCCTACAGAAACCGATCCAAAGTGATCAATCCTTGATTTGCGGAGCTTACTGCCTCTACTTTGCGTATTATCTATGTCAAAATATACCCGTCAAAAAGATGATCGAGTGGTTGTCCAATAGCGAACCACGTAGAAATGATACCAAGGTTGAAAAATTCGTCATGAACGTGTCCGGAAGTCAACATTTGTGTAAGCGGAATATGTGCGGTGTTTTAACCTTTTATACTACATGTAAATATTTACGTAACTAAGGTGAATATACCAACAATAACGTTGAAAGACTTATGTACATCGACAGTTGATTCATCATTGGAAAAATTTCAGTCCTCGCCAAGATACGACCCCGCGCAGGAATACGAGTCCAGCACTTTACCCATTAGGCCTTCCAGCACAACAAAAGTTGTGATTCAAGCTTTAGTGGGTATTGTACTGTTCAGGGTCACCTGCTACTTCCTCTTTTTTATCACTGTTATAGCACATTAACCGTGCTCAAAGATGTTAGAGAGAATATACCAACAATAACGTTGGGAGACTTATGTATATGGACAGTGAATTCATAATTGGGTAAACGTAAGTTTTCGTCATGATACGATCTCGCGTCACAGGAATACGAGTCCAGCACTTTACCCACTGAGCCATCCAGCACAAAAAAATTGTCACAAGCTTTCGTGGGTATTGTACTGTTTATTGTCGACTACCGTTTCCTCTGTTTTATCACTGCAATAGCCCAATAACCGTGCTCATAGATGTTAGAGAGAATATACCAACGATAACGTTTGAAGACTTGTGTATGTTGACAGTGAACTCATCATTGGAAAAACTTCAACCCGCCAAGATACGATCCCGCGTCTCTCTAACATCTTTGAGCACGGTTATTGTGCTATAACAGTGATAAATAGAGGAATTGGAAGGCGACCATAAACAGTACAATACCCACGGAAGATTGAATCACAATTTTGTTGTGATGGATGATTTAGTGGGTAAAGTGCTGGACTCGTATTCCAGCGACGCGGGATCGTATCTTGACGAGGATTGAAGTTTTTCCAATGATAAATTCACTGTCCATATATATTTATGTCACTGTTGAATTTATTATGAATAAAACTATTTTTTAAATGTATGTTATCATTATCCCTAAACACTCAGAGGACTAGCATTGAAATTGCACTTTTTCTACATGACATGCAAAGAATTGCAATGCAGTATTCATAGCATTGAAAATGCAATAAAAAATAGCATAAGGTAACCTATATGTAAATATGTAAACCTATACCTCACGAATAATCCAAAAGCTGTCCGTCCACCCGAATGAGTCAACTGCTAGCCGTAAGCCAGCCGTATGCCAGCCAAAAGCATCTTTTGCAGCTGGAATTTTATGTGCAAACTCCCGAAGACCGGACAAAATTCGCGTCTTGCGCCTGTACTAAACTACTGCCGTCCTCCCGCGGCTTCAACTCTGGCAACGTTGCGGTGTCAACAAACCAGCGCAAAATGGCTTACGTTGTTGTCCTCTTCACACCGAGTGTCTCTGTCAAAGAAACGAACTCTTGTTTCTGGTAGCAATCCACCATAGCCTCCGGTCCTTCTCGCCTGCACGATTGTTTCTACGCTGCATATTGAACAAATATGTTTGCGGGACGACAGATGTTCGTTGTACGGCTGACACAGGCAACTGTTGGGCACACAGGTTCCAGAACGTTCTAATAGTGTTGTGTGCAACGTCAACATTACACCTTTTATCACTTGCTCATGACCAATCACGTCTAACTTTTTCGAAAATTATCACACATTGTAACAATATGCAGTTAGTTTTGACATAGTTCAAATGCTATTGACCAATCTCTCTCAAATGTTAACCAAAACATGGATAATGTTTGACAATCTTCATACCTGATTGCCAATTTCCCTATCAGCCATAGCATTTGACAAACCGCATTTGGGATTAGCAATAAAACTCTCTTAATAACAATCAAACAAATTTATTCAACTGATAACATAATGGGATAACATCGATGTATTTATTAGAGTTCATAGACAATATGAACAAATGCATGTAAATATGTGCATGCATAATGAAAAAAATACACATGTAACATTAAGACAATGACACGCTGACAAATCTAGTTCCAAATGTCGCGGCGCTGCAGACAAGACATGAGGAAGGTGTTGGAGTGTCGGTAGTTGGCGACCACCACCTGACGCGTGGTGCTAGGATGCAGTGTGGCGGCGATGGCGGCGTCCATCTGCTGCTGCCGATGATACCCCAGCAGATCAACGCGTCTTGCTGCCTCGGGGTCATCCAAGTTGCCGGCGGAAATATCATTCAACCGCAGCTTCATATGCGCCTTGAAAATGGAGAAGCACTCTTCAATCGGGTTAAGGAAGGACGAGCACAGTGGCAGATACTTGATGGTGAAGCTAGGGAACACTTCACCGACGCCCTGGTAGCATGGGGCATTATCCATGATTAGGACAGCATCTTGTTTGCCGATCAGCTGCTTCAATGATGTCATGAAGTGCAAGAACGTCTCTCGATTAACAGGCAGCCAATGCACTTCGTAGTATAGCACTTCTACTTGGAGCTTATCTGAAATAGTCACAATTACCGTCCCATTGTTGCCGCACTGCCCCTGACAACTCTGTTCACATGCTGACCTTTCCCTTTCCCCTCCCCATTGTCATCCGCTCGCTTCGTGTAGAGGTTTAGCCCCGTCTCATCGATGTATATTCTGTGTCGCTGTATCCCACCATGGCACATCCAGTGCGCATATTCTGCCCTAGCATCCTTCACCCGTGGGAAGTTCCTGTTGACAGGAATGTTGCGCGTCAACTTGACGGTCCCCAACTCACCGTGCAGTGCGACAAAGTCATCGCTGACACGTGAGGCTTATTGAAATAGATTTCGTGGAATGAAGCATTCATTTCGTTGAGATGGATGCATGGATTAGCCTCGATCAGAAGAAGTATAAAGTGAATTGACTCTTGGTCCAATTTCGGCTGCCGTCCTCCCGTGGCTTCAGCTCTGGTAACGTTGCCGGTGTCAACAAACCGGCGCACAGTGGCGTACGCTGTTGCCACTACACACCGAGGGTCTATGCCAACGATATGAAATTTTCTTGTTACCGGTAGCAATACACAATATGCCTCTGGTCCTCCTCGCTTACATGATTGTTCCTACGCTGCATATTAGACAAATATGCAAGCGGGAAGACAGTTAGATGTCCGTTGTAAGGCTGGCAGGGGCCAATGGTGGGCAAGGTTCCAGAATGTTCCAGTAATGTTGTGTGCAACGTCTGAATTACTTCTCACATAAAGAAAATGCATGCCATCTATATATACGTACCGTTTGGAATTTTGCAGCAATGTTAAATTCAATTCATCAATGTTATATTTTTTGTTAGATTGTTCAAATCTAAACTCGAACTTTGTCACGTGCTATGTAGAATGTCAAACTCATTTGAACTTTGTCAAAATATTAAGAAGATTGTCAACATTGGTTGAATTGTCAAAAAACAATTTGGACGTTGGTACAAAGCGGTGTTATATGATAAAATATTGAGTTGATTGTGAATGCCGTCTATGGATGTTGAATGCAATTGTCACTATGGTCAAAAGCAAATGAAAAAAGGTGTACTTCTCACATAAAGAGATTTCATGTCGTCTATATA
>SDVV010034125.1:0-11212 GCA_016164225.1 Gammarus roeselii
ATTTCTGGCTTATCCATCTTATTTATTAATTGGGGAATGCATGTATGCGCCTTAGGTTAGCTTACAATTTTGATTAGAGTGTTGATGTATTGACTCTTTCATAAGCCGGTCCCGTTTCTTGCCGGTAGGCGTGCTGCTGACCGTTTATAGTTGGTGAGCCTTGTTAGTATGTTCGTCTATATGTTCCACACAATTATTTTTCCTCTATGTTGATTCCATTTCTGCAAGATAATACATGTTTTTAGTCTTGTAATATAGAAATTTTGTACTGTATTTTGTGTTACCTAGGAATTAAATGTGGTTACCCGTATTAGATTTTACAGGAACAATTATTTTTCTTTTTACTAGTGACTTGACGTCAGTTTGGTTTGGAAATTTGTTATAAATTTGAACAGGTATCGTAGTATTAATAACTTATTAGGCCTGAAGTCACTACTTGTTTTGAATGTCGGATATTTTCTTTCGATACAGTTTTTATTGTGTACGATCTAAGTCTTGTTTCACGGCACCTTAGGAGGTGAATTGTATTATTATTTCAATTATTAACAAGATTGGTAATGCATATCGGCATCATGTATTGATTGACCAAACATATTCCATATTGGTGTAGGATTTATCATCTGGGTGTGTTTTTTTCTCCGCTCTATTTCAGGTTTTATTATGTAAATGTCCCAAAAATGTAAATAATCCTAACATGTTGTAACATGCTACCATGTAACTATGTAATAATTACAATAAAATATAAACTTAAACAAATGTTTCATTATCCACAGTCAAACGGATTAAAAATGCGTGAACGTATAAATGCAGTGCCTTCTATTTGTATCTGCTATCATAAATAACGCTCTATGCTGACAGATCCACTCTAAGCTAAGAAGGATCTTTGTTTATTAGCTCCAAGCTCTAAATCTCGAATGGAATATAGTTGTCGAGTGAATAATGGTGCGCTAAACTGACATGTAGAGATGAAATCTGGCGATTAGAGGCGGTATAGAGTGGAGGGGGGTCTCGAGATAACATCTGAGCCTGAGACAGTGATGGATAGATCCGATCTGGCACCGTACTACAGCCAGGTCGCTCATACTGTAGACTGCCTGCGATGTCAGTGTGCTTCTGCCTAATACTGCCTGCGATGATAGTGTCATACTGTAGATATACTGTACTGTATTGTAAAATAAATACATACAATGGGAAAAAAGCGGTTGGATTTAATCCACTACCATAGTTTTTGCTCTATAATAACAAAGAACCTACATAATATTGCATTCATATTGATATCTCTTAAAAAATAACAGATCATCACCCATAAGTTTGTTTATGATCGAGCAATGAAAACATCAGCTAGTTGAAATCCTAACACAACGCTAAATGTGCCACTAAACAGCGTATTGGTCGAGTAAAGACTTGCAATAAATTCCCATTGAAAATTCGATACAAATGGTGCCTGCGGCACTAAATATTACGATACATAAAATAAATATATACATATACTATTAAAAAGAAAATATATACAACACATACAACCAACCTACTATGTACCAGGCCAACACCTCATGCGGATATGCCAATTCAAAAAAAATCAATATTAATTCATACAAAAGTACTAATCTATATCTACATAATACTACACCAAATTTCCATCACAAACAATCACCAACAAACACCACCGCCAATTCAATAAACTATAACGTTAATTCATACACATAAAATAATACTTACCCTTTACTCTGCAAAATTTTCCATAACAAATCACAAACAATCACCGCTCACCACTGCTCACCGCTCACTTCTCACCACCGCTCACTGCTCACCACCGCTCACCACAGCTCACCGCTCACCACCGCTCACCGCTCGCACTTGAGTCACTCACCTGGCCAGCCATGAAATAAGGCGTGCGAAAACACGGTCGACATTTATGAAATGAGTACTGCGATTCGCAAATCGCAGTAATTCTATCTACTCCCATTTCTGATTGGAATGTTTGTACACAAGAGGACAGTAGCGACAGAAATGTGTGTACAAAACAGGACATTAGCGACAGGAATGTGTGTACACAAGAGGATAGTAGCGACAGGTATGTGTTTACACAGGATGATAGTAGTGACAGGAATGAGTGTACACAAGACGATTGTATTGACAGGAATGTGTGTACACAAGACGATTGTAGTGACAGGAATGAGTGTACACAAGACGACAGTAGTGATGTCATAACACTCCGTTTTTACACATAACTTGTAGCTAAAGTTTGAGTTTCTCACGGTGCGAGCAGCTGGGTAGGGCTACCATTCCTCAAAAGTGCTTCCTTCAGCAAACAGATGTGTGCCCTCGGATTTTTTTACTCGTCCGAGACCCTTCGTCAAGTGAGGGGTCATTTGTGCCTGCCTGCCATAGTGAGATCAGCAGTTTTGTGCCCGGTATAAAAATAACAGAAGAGGGCATATGTTTATTCTAATTTAGGGCGGAGTCTGCGACTACGTAGTTCGTAGCGTGGCCAATAACAATGAACGAATTAGGATAACACGCCCCTGTAGAGTTTAGTAAGCTTTAGGGCCCTCCCCTCATTGGATAGTTCGTGCTTCTATTTTTTGGTCTGACGCGCCTCCTTTTTGGACACTTCAGGTCTCTTCGGCAGTATTGAGATGGGGACAGCAGGGAACACATCTTGCTCACAACGCACCGTCTCTTTTTTTTGTCTCTTATACTCGCTTACACCTATAAGCCTCCGTGTTCGTGCAATATACAACTTATTCAGTTATCATAGCGGCTACACAATATTAATCATACACCTTTGACTTATAGCTGCCCCCGTTTATGTGTTCTTATTTTATTATCCAAAATAATTTGAAAAACATGTCGCCTATTAATTTGACCATTGCACCACCTACAAGTCTTAATTAACGACTAGTACCAATAAAAGTTTATAACAGTGACGGGAATGTGTGTACACAAGACGATAGTAGTGACAGGAATGTGTGTACACAAGACGATAATAGTGACAGGAATGTGTACACATGACGATAGTAGTGACAGAAATGTGTGTACACAAGACGATAGTAGTAACAGGAATGTGTGTACATAACAGGACAGTAGCGACAGGAATGTGTGTACACAAGACGATAGTAGTGACAGGAATGTGTGTACACAAGACGATAGTAGCGACAGGTATGTGTGTGCACAAGACGATAGTAGCGACAAGAATGTGTGTACACAAAATGACCGTAGCGACAGGAATGTGTATACACAAGAGCTCAAAAGCGACAGGAATGTGTGTACACAAATGACCGTAGCGACAGGAATGTGTATACACAAGAGGTCAAAAGCGACAAGAATGTGTGTGCACAAATGACCGTAGCGACAGGAATATGTATACACAATTGGTCAAAAGCGTCAGGAATGTGTGTACACAAATGACCGTAGCGACAGGAATGTGTATACACAAGAGGTCAAAAGCGACAGGAATGTGTGTACGCAAATGACCGTAGCGACAGGAATGTGTATACACAAGAGGTCAAAAGCGACAGGAATGTGTGTACGCAAATGACCGTAGCGACAGGAATGTGTATACACAATAGGTCAAAAGCGACAGGAATGTATGTGCACAAGTGACCGTAGCGACAGGAATGTGTATACACAATAGGTCAAAAGCGACAGGAATGTGTGTACACAAATGACCGTAGCGACAGAAATGTGTATACACAAGAGGTCAAAAGCGACAGGAATGTGTGTGCACAAATGACCGTAGCGACAGGAATGTGTATACACAAGAGGTCAAAAGCGACAGGAATGTGTGTACACAAATGACCGTAGCGACAGAAATATGTATACACAAGAGGTCAAAAGCGACAGGAATGTGTGTGCACAAATGACCGTAGCGACAGGAATGTGTATACACAAGAGGTCAAAAGCGACAGGAATGTGTGTGCACAAGTGACCGTAGCGACAGGAATGTGTATACACAAGAGGTCAAAAGCGACAGGAATGTGTGTACACAAATGACCGTAGCGACAGGAATGTGTATACACAAGAGGTCAAAAGCGACAGGAATGTATGTATACAAGATTACAGTAGCGCGAAACGTGTGTACACATGAGGATGATCGTAGAGACAGGTATGTGTGTACACGAGAGGACAGTAGAGACAGAAAGGCGTTTACGCAAGAAGTCAATAGCGACAAGAATGTCTGTAAACAAGATGACAGTTGTGACTATAATGTGTGTACACAAGAGGTCAGAAGCGACAGGAATGTGTTTACATAAGATGACAGTAGCGACACGAATGTGAATAGAACAGCTTCAGGAGCGTGTGTACCCATGACAATGGAGTCCTAGATGTGTGTACACCGAAGGACAGTGGCGACAAAAAATTCTCGTTAACATTTCAAACTTTCGGGATAATCTACTTTTTTCTTCAAGATCATTGCTTCGTGTGTGAAAGTCATTCATATGCTTTAATGTCACTTCCTATAGCAATTGTGGTTAAAAAATAACTCCCAGAATAAACCGAAGAAAATATATTGAATGAAATCATCCGTAAGAGGCACACATCTCAAATATTCACCTATGTTATATTTATCCAACATCTACATCGTAATGGATCAACTGCCTCTGTTTCATCATCCCACGTCGTGTATTATTTCCCATTGGTGTTCCGAGAGTCATTTATTCTCGTCGCTTCCTGTCTGCTAAGTCAGCAGATCTTCGCCAGCACCTGCAAGGGCGGTTGGTCTCGGCAGCCGAGCCTTGAAGACACATTAATCTCATCTAGCAACATTGACTGCTGTCGGTGCCTCTCTGGGAACCACATCTTTACTAGGCCTCTCAGTTTCGGACTCATTTGGAGTCTTCCAAGACAGAGAGCGCTTTTTAGAGAGCCGTGTTCCTGAGTATCAGCCACTAGATTATTAATCTTGAACACAGCGTTGCCGGTATTCCCGCACGTATGGGATACTCTTATAGACTATATTCAAAGATCCACATGACAGAATAACCAACTCAACATATTTCCAAGCCTTTCAACCACGATTTGTTTGAAATAAAGTGTACCGTTCAGAGGTGCGTGATTGAATTTATTCTGGTTATATTATCCACTTTATGGAGTCGTTAAATTATTATTTTTCATTTTAATTTTGGGTCTTACAAGAGCATGTGCCGCTGCTCTTTTTTTTTAAACTACAATATTATGATCTTTTCACTCGTGATCTTTTCGAATGATATTTTAAACTCCCCAGCAACTAATTACACTTTTTTTTCGGTTTTTCGTGTGCCGAAAATTCCTTTGCGGTCATGAGCCCTCTGCACAAAGTGTACACAAGATAACCAAACTTCACGAGGACTCTCTGGAGTAAATGAGGCCCAAATCAAATCAAATCAAATTCACGAGGACTCTATTGATTTAGACTGAATTGTTAAGTTGTTTAATAACATACTGTAATTCAAAAATGGGTCAAACGATGGGACCTGTCATTGGTTAGACCAGCATGCCCAGAGTTAACGTAACAGCGCCTCCTCATTCTCTCTAACCGATTCCCACGCGTCTCTGTTATATACAACAAATAACCCTTACTCATGTGATGAAGCAAGTAAATCTGATTCTTTCCCCCGGTCGTAAATTTTCGATCGCAACATGAATCTGCGGAGCGCTTAAGAGTAATGAGCGTGTGCTTGCATGCTACAAATGATAGCATGGGACCGATGACAAATAGCATGGCATGAGAATGAATCGAGTGTAGGCTCGTGCGACAGACACGCTGTAGCACAGTTACTCTCGTTAACCTAGTCCCGTCTCAATGTTAATTTTCGGTTTCGATTAGAGGATGAAGCAAGAAAAAAATCTGGGTTGTCATCACGTGTCGTGCGACAACAAGCGAGAAGGATTACACATTTTTTTTCTTCAAGTTTCAGTCACATATTAACCCAGAATGTGTCCAAGATTGATCGGAGGCGTTAATCACAGTCAAGCAATAATAAATGGAATAAAATATTTTTCTTTTAAGGAGGCGTAATTATTTGTCGCGCCAATATTGGAACCTCAGCGTCCAACCGCCTCTCGTTTGTCATTCGTGGTCGAGCCACAATTTGCAGCAGCGAGCAAGCACCGCCTTGCGGACGTTAGAACTGGTAAGATTTATGCCTCTATTCAAAATTTACGAGCCGGTAAAAATAGCGCATCTCATAGTTTATTGGTGCCAAAGGAATCTTCTGTCCGGGTGCCGCCGTCGGTCATGCAACACAAGCCGGGCACTTGGTTGTAATTACATATAACATTGAACTGAAGCTTCTGTTCATTTCATTTCGTACGAATCCCTCTAATTCATCGATAAATGTAACAATAACGTCGGTTTCGATTGTTAAATTTCTCGCTCGTTTGTATGCAACGAAGTCTTTGACAAGAATTGTTGAAAGGCCCATTCACTGAGATGTATATTTTCAGTAATTAAAAACTTTCTTATCGATATTCAACATTAAGGTGTACATTTTTTACATAGCATGGATGAAAAAGGGGTTGCAAATGGAAAACAAATGCCACGAAAATACATGTAATGGACCGGATATCCGCATCCGCCTATATTTGACGTCTGCATCCGCAAGTTGTCATCATGCTCGCATCCGCAAATGTTGGATGCTATGCGGATGTGCAATACAAAGCCACCCCTCTTCCTGGGATATTCGGTCTAGTGTCTGTATCACTATCTGGATGTTTCAATCACAATGCCTTGTTTAAGGCGCATTTCATCATGAATCGTCAAACAAACCAAATCAAAAGCGTTTCTCTCCTTTGCTCGGTAGAGGCCCTGCCTGTAGTCTAGTAGACTGGGCTTCAGCGCTCCAAGAACAGACAAAAGCGAAGTTTCAAGTGCGGAAACTTGTAGCTCGGCAGTGCGAAGTTCCTGGTATTGATGTTTGGACGCGCTGCTTCAGATTCCTTTGGCTAAAAGATAAAAATTGTTATGCGTAGTAAACATGGTAGTTGTCGAAAGAGTTTGACAATACCGCGTTGGTGCCAGATTATGATGGCAAAGGATGAAGTCGCGTCCTGCCTACGAATTGTTTGGTTCTTCATAACATGCGTGTAGGGTAGGAAAGCATTTTAGAGGGACTAATTTCTGGCAGCATTATGAATAAACATTTTGTAGGCCTTGATTGAGGAAGAGATATTTTATCATCCAATTCTGACATTTTGAATAACTTACCACCTCCTTAATAGTTTACCTCCTCCCAGATAATTTCATACTGTGTGGCCTTCATCTCGCCGATGATCGATTGGTTGTTCTTTTCCTTGAATTGTTACCTGCCACATTAGTTGTTACTTCTGTTCTCTGTTTGTCAAATAAGTAGTGCTGATACCTTCTAATGTTGCTCATTACCATACGTGTGAAAGTTTCTGGTTAATTACTTTGGAACTTTCATTTAGATTGTTTTACTGCTTATGATTTTTTAGTGAATCTTTAAAATTTAAATTTACATTTTCATCTTTTCAGATAGGACACTTACATTTTTCATTGTGCCTGATGATCACAGTCCGTAGTCGAAATATAGCACACTTTACCCCTTATTAACTAAATTTTTAGATGCAATGAAATTATTAAGAGCGGCTTATTTCCATGGGGATTGAACTTAGTCTAAGGTATTCATTTGTACTTTTGCATATTACTTTTGATGGTTTTGCGACGGCTTGTAAGATGATTGCAAACATCTTTGAAAGGTTGATAAAATCGATCACTCA
Source organism: Gammarus roeselii (assembly GCA_016164225.1). Classification (NCBI taxonomy): domain Eukaryota; kingdom Metazoa; phylum Arthropoda; class Malacostraca; order Amphipoda; family Gammaridae; genus Gammarus; species Gammarus roeselii. Next base: position 7,723 of record SDVV010034125.1, read on the forward strand.
TAATTAGTATGATTATTTATTTTTCATGCAATATATACTCGCAGGGACTCAAGGTATAACGTTGCAACGATATACACGCAGAGACCCTAGAACAGGATCTTTCTCTTTTCCCGACGCAATAAAAAATCGTTTTGAAGTCTTTCAAACATTCAATTTTTTCACGACTACCCTTCCCTCAAGGTCTTCATTATTGCGTTGCCTCTTGCGGTATGCTCCATGCGTAGGTGCATACCTCATACAGGGGAACCCTGTTTTCCTCATGTCTTCCTCATTTTCTGAGTAGGACAGTTATTTGCCATCGGTTTATTGAGCGGTGTCTGGGTCTGCAACTATTAGCCCTCTGTACGTTAAGCGGTGTCTGGGTCTGCACTTATTAGCTCTCGGTGCATTGAGCGTATCTGGGTCTGCACTTATTAGCTCTCGATGCATTGAGCGTTTCTGGGTCTGCACTTATTAGATCTCGATGCATTGAGCGGTGTCTGGGTTTGCAACTATTAGCCCTCTGTACGTTAAGCGGTGTCTGGGTCTGCACTTATTAGCTCTCGGTGCATTGAGCGTTTCTGGGTCTGCACTTATTAACTCTCGATGCATTGAGCGTTTCCGGGTCTGCACTTATTAGCTCTCGGTGCATTGAGCGGTGTCTGGGTCTGCATTTATTAGCTCGCGGTGCATTGAGCGTTTCTGGGTCTGCACTTATTAGCTCTCGATGCATTGAGCGGTGTCTGGGTTTGCAACTATTAGCCCTCTGTACGTTAAGCGGTGTCTGGGTCTGCACTTATTAGCTCTCGGTGCATTGAGCGTTTCTGGGTCTGCACTTATTAGCTCTCGATGCATTGAGCGGTGTCTGGGTCTGCATTTATTAGCTCTCGGTCGTTGAGTGGTGTCTGGGTCTGCATTTATTAGCTCTCGGTGCATTGAGCGGTGTCTGGGTCTGCAACTATTAACCCTTGGTGCGTGCCCGAGGTTAAACTCCAGGATCCTCTTCTGGTTATTTGCCATCAACCTTGCTGGTTCAGGGGAACGGGGTGGATCAGGGGAGCTGGGCTTGATAGGGGATCCTGGGTTCAATCGTAGGAACTGATTTGGAGAACAGGGCTTGACCATAAGAACTGCTCAAGGAAACTGAGCTTGATCAGTGCCTGAACCTGGAGAAGTGATCAAGGAAAAAGGCTTGCTCAAGGCTGTTTATCAGTGAAACAAAGCTTGATAAGGGGCTTCATCAGAGGAACATGGATTGATCAGGGTCATGGCCTCTGGGGAAAATGGCTTGATCAGGGATACAGGGTTTAATCATGAGAACTGATCAGGGCAACAGGGCCTGATCAAGGTTACTGATCAGGAGAACAGTGCTTAATAAGGAGCTTGATCAGATGAACTTGGTTTGATCAGGGTCTTGACCAATGGAACAAGGCTTGATCAGGAGCTTGATCAGATGAACATTAATTGATCGGGGTCTTAACCAATGGAACAAGGCTTGATTATGGGCTTGATCAGAAGAACATTGATTGATCAGGGTCTTGACCGATGGAACAAGGCTTGATCAGGGGCTTGATCAGAAGAACATGGATTGATCGGGGTCTTGACCAACGGAACAAGGCTTGATCAGGGGCTTGATCAGATGAACATTGATTGATCGGGGCCTTAACCAATGGAACAAGGCTTGATTAGGGGCTTTATCAGAAGAACATTGATTGATCAGGATCTTGACCAATGGAACAAGGCTTGATCAGGGGGCTTGATCGGAAGAACATGGATTGATCAGAGTCTTGACCAATGGAACAAGGCTTGATCAGGGGCTTGATCAGAAGAACTATGCTTGATCAGGGTCTTGATCAATGAAACAAGGCTTGTTAGGAGGCTTGATCTGGGTAACATGACTGTACCTGGGCCTTGATCTAGGGAATGAAAGTTTTGGAGATCTAAGGAATTAATGTTTTCGAGATGAAATGTCTGAGGAGCATGGTTGAAGTTACGCTGAGAGACCGAATCACCAACGACGTGGTTCGAATCAGAACGGGGATGGTGAAGAAGTTGGAGGACAGAGTGGATTCGCGTGTTCTGAGATGGTTTGGGCACATGGTGAGGATGGGGAAAGGGAGATTGGTAAAAAAATTGATGCAGGCGGAGGCGAGTGGTCGCTGGCCCAGCGGTAGACCGAAGTTTGGGTGGATGGATGGTGTGAAGCAGGCGTTGGGAAGGAGAAACTTTAATGTGGAATTGGCGAGAGAGCGTACAATGAACAGGCATGAGTGGAGAATGGTTGTGAATGGCGGATTTTTGACGCTGCTCTGATATGCTTTCCCACCCTTGGCATCACGTCATTGGGGTGGTCGTGGGCGGGTGGGGGTAAGTAAACCAGTGAGAGCTGAAGGGCCCTTCTACTGACAACGGATCATCGGACCGCACTCGTGACCCAGAGTGTATGTTGCGGGGTTACCGGCCGGACCCTTTAGCACAAAGGGGCTAAGCTGTGTGAGTGTGAGCGTATGCGGGTGTGAGGTGCGTCTTGCCGTCGGCCACCCCTTTCTGGGGGATTCGGTCTAGTGTCTGTATCTGTATCTGTATTGATCTAGGGAACAGGGCGTGACCAAGGGAACTGTTCAGGAGAACAGAGGAACTCCACTCTTTTACCTGTTGATTGTCAGTGTGGCGTATACGGTGCAGAAGTATTAGTGCACGTTAATATCTAGTGCACGTTTGATATGATACTATACTTATGGTTGTTGAATAAAAAATATACTAATCCATGAAAAGTGTTTTTAGACCTGTCTCATCACTAATTTTCGGCTTCCTTGCACCGCTCGTTCATCAATTAGCTGACGTCATGTTCCTGTGGAGATTAAGATTGCTTGCGCTCCTCATCGAACTCTCCGCCTAATCACCTTCTTGTTGATTCCCTCACCGCATTGCTTGCATTGACCAATACGTCGTGCTGTGGTAGTTCATTTTCAACTCAGTGCCGAGAATATTGCACTAGAATTAGTGCAATATAAATTAGTGCAAAATACTATTACGGTACTTTAATTGCTCATGGTGCAGTTGATGTACCGTAATACTTAGGATGAACTTGGCACCTAATGACAGTGCCACTTAGGATGAACTTGGCACCTAATGACAGTGCCACTTAGGATGAACTTGACACCTACTGACAGTGCCACTTAGGATGAACTTGGCACCTAATGACAGTGCTACTTTTTAATGTTGAAGGGGCGCAATGATGTAGTCAGATACGTCATAGTTAGGGGCCCGGAACTGCACCCAGATACGTCATGGTGAGGACACAAAACTGTAGCTAGATGCTTTACGGTAATGGGTACAAAACTGTACCCAAATACTTCACGGTGAGAAGTACAAATCTTTACCCAGATACGAAACTGAAATGGGCTGTACCCAGGTACATCATGGTGAAGGGCACGAAGCAGTACCCAGATGCATCATGGTGAAGGGCACGAAGCAGTACACCCAGATACGTCACGGTGGAGGGCACGAT
>SDVV010034126.1:0-11211 GCA_016164225.1 Gammarus roeselii
ATCACATCAAGGTACTGTTCCGTAAAGCGGCACACAGCCTTATGACTCGAGTTATGAACTCCCCAAATGAAATCCTCGTTGCAATCTGCTCTGGTGATGCGCTCGCTGCCTCGTCATTGTTAAGGCGATGGAGAGAATTACTATACGCATAGGCAGGATAGAGTTGTATGCCGTAACTTGTTCTTAGTTGTGTGCGGTAATTTTATAACTTTGTTCTGACTGTAACCCTAAAATAAGATGTCTCAATTGTAAAACTATGCCCATGTTGGTTGCCAATAAAGATTTTATTATTATTATTATTATTATTAAGTTACACCATGAAATCCCTTGCCTTGCATATTTTCGACTCCCCTCCAAAGTGTGTTTAGAAAACGACAGTTGGTCACCCTATGGCATTACATTACCAGGAGACGTTGACAAGTGTAGTGCCATTTGGGAAATCCCGTTAAAATCGACGATTCAGCATGTGTGGCCGGGATCCAATAACGTAGAGGAGGCCGTGTTAAGCTCAGGGTAACCCTAAAATTAACAGACAATTGGAAGGAGCCTGTAAGTTAGTTAACGGCCTAAGTTTATTTGTGTGTCAATAAGAGTCAAGGTATTAGGGCACCACGCTCTCCTTGGGAGTGACCAAATTGTAAAGTGGTTCTCCTATTGGAGGATCGTTTCATGTACATAAAAGCTGGGCCCTCTCATAATTTTTAGGAGTGCAGGGGTAAATTGAATGGAACCGCACACTTCTTAACTTAACTGAACAGCGTGGGTGGAGGTAAGCCCGACTAGAACAGCGATCGATCACTCGGTGTAATATTTTGCTAGTATTGTACTCTAACATGTAGATGCGTGTAATATTCCCTTCAGCGTTTACATGCGTTCCATAGGTTGTTTGTAACTGTGTGATAATTTTGCAGTATTTATGTCCCGTGTTTTGCATCTCCTACAGGGTGGGTCGCTGCGCTTCTTTTATTGCTGTTCAATTACGCTTCACTTCTGCTGTACGCCTTTCTTCTCCTTTTATCTTCTTCTCATAGTTACACTGTTGTGTCTGTTTATATCACAATCATTGATCATGCTCGTTTGAGAGTTAACCTGATGACCTGTTACTTTGTTCTTAATTCAAAATATTATAATAAAATAACCAGTGTAATCATTTGAACCTTCGCACCTTTTACCTTCTTTAACAACCTTAAATAAAAGATACAACAGAACGGCAGTTCACCAGGCAGGTCGCTGTACGACAGTTCACCAGGCAGGTCGCTGTACGACAGTTCACCAGGCAGGTCGCTGTACGACAGTTCACCAGGCAGGTCGCTGTACGACAATTCACCAGGCTGGTCGCTGTATGACAGTTAACCAGGCAAGTAGCTGTACGACAGTTCACCAGGCAGGTCGCTGTACGACAGCTCCCCAGGAAGGGCGCTGTACGACAGTTCGCTCCACACTGATCGTCTTCTATAGCTGGAAGTTTTACCAAAAAACATTATATTTGAAAGACATCTCAGGTCGTAGAGGGACAAAATGATGCATTATTGTCTTTCCAGAGTATTGGGGGATGCGACATTATGCAAGTGCACGACTTTCTGTGTTTGCAGAAGCGTTCGATTTGAACGACATGTTTAAGCTGACAATTTTAATCTGATCCAATAGCATTGTTCTATCAGAGGGGGTCAGCTCGAAGTGACCTTGTGTGTCAGACCGAAGTGACCTTGTGTGTCAAATCGTAGTAACGTTGTGTGTCAGATCGAAGTAACCTTGTGTGTCAGATCAAAATAATCTTGTGTGTCCAGTCGAAGTCCTTGTGTGTCAGATCAAAGTAAACTTGTGTGTCAAACCGAAGCAGCCTTGTGTGTCAGGTTGAAGTAACCTTGCGTTTCAGACATTAATCATGCAGTTACACCATGACTCGGGTCCAGATATTCTTCAAGAGGGGGAAAATACGTAAAACAACCGGAAAAAATATTTAAATGATTCCCGATTTTTTTAGGTTGCCTCCAGCAGCCTTCCTGTGTACGCCCCTCGTTGCAGACAAAAAATATGTTACAGACACTAGGCCGCATCCCTCAGAAAGGGGGTTGGCCGACGGCCAGGCGCACCTCACACCCTGATAAGCTCACACTCACACAACTTAGCCCTTTTGTGCTAAAGGGTCCAGCCGGTACCCCCGCAACATACACTCTGGGTCACGAGTGCAATTCGAGGATCCGTCGTCAGCAGCAGGGCCCGACAATTTTCACTGGTTTACCCCCGCAGCGTCATAATGCCCCCCCCCCTCATGACCATCCCGACAGCGGGATGCCGAGGGCGGGAAAGCACATCAGAGCAGCGTCAAAATCAACCATTCACAACCATTCGCCACTCACGCCTGTTCATTGCACACTCTCTCGCCACCTCCACATTCATGTCTCTCCTTCCTAACGCCTGCTTCACACCATTCATCCACCCAAACTTCGGTCGGGTCGCTATCCCTGGCGCTAAATTCTTTTGTAGCTAACGTCAAATCAACCCCTATCATCTCCGCCAACTGCCTTATCAGCCCCAAGTTGTTCCGACTACCTACCTACGGTACCATTTTTTAACAGCGAACATTCATAGCGTTCCTCAGTCACACCAGCCACTGTCATATCTGCCAGTGACATTCTGGCGAAAATCTGTTTCAGCCCACGTCAGAATCAGCCACCAGTCGTACCATTATACCGGTTATCACTTTGATGAAACTTTTCTTGCCCAACCTAACCTAACCTAGGGTACGTGTTTCTAACCCGCGGGGCAAAGGTACGTATTTCTAACCCGCGGAGCAAACATACGTATTTTTGTAGGGTACGTAATGCCGTTTTTTAGCGTTTTTTTATTGAAGTTTCATTAAAGTGATAACTGTTAGGTTGGTACGCCTGTTTCGGTGTAATGATAGTGGCAGATATGACAGTGGCAGATTTTGAAGTGGTGGAAAATGCGTGTGGGTTGAATCATCGTTAGGTAGAACGCACGTGGGATGAAAGATTTCTAGCGGTTATGACAGTGTCCGGTCATGACAGTGAGGGGAAGTGAAGTGGCGATAGTGCGCGTGTGCGGGAATAATTTTAGCGCGAACGCTGGACTCCCCTTCGGTCTACCTCTAGGCCTGTGACCACTCGCATCCGCATTCATCACCCTTTTCACCAATCTCCCTTCATCTATCCTCTCCATGTGCCCGAACCATCTCAGAACACGCGAATACACTCTGTCCTCCAACTTCTTCACCATCCCTGTTCTGATTCGAACCACGTCGTTGGTGATCCGGTCTCTCAGCGTTACTCCAGCCAAGCTCCTCAAACATTTCATCTCGAAAACATTCAACCTTCTTCTCTTCTCTGCTCTCATCCCCCAAGTCTCAGCTCCGTAAAGCACAGTTGGGACAACATCACCCTCATACAGCCCTCTCTTTGCTTCCATCCTCAACGTCCTACAGCTCATTACACTCCTTAGTGCACCCAACACTTTACATCCCTCCTTAACTTGCGCTTTCACTTCAGTTTCCACTAGTTCAGTTATCTCCACATAGGAGCCCAGATACTTAAAACACTGAACTTCCTCCAAGAGCTCTCCCTTTAGGGTGACACTAATTTTGCTCGCATCGACAGTCCTCGCGCATCTCATTACTTCACTCTTACCCACGTTCACTCGAAGCTTCCTTCTCTCGTACACTCTACCAAACTCAGACACTATCCTACATAGCTTCTCCTCTGAATCCGCAACCATGGCCGTGTCATCAGCAAATAGCAACTGGCTAAACTGCCAACTACGCCCATTCGCTTCCAAGAGTTCCAAGCCCCGACCCAGCATACTCGCGTTCACCTCCCTGACCACTCCATCCATATAGAGGTTGAACAGCCAGGAAGACATCACGTAGCCTTATCTCAGTCCCACTTTCACTGTGAACCAATCATTCACCTTGCTTCCCACTCTGACACATGCTCGGCTGCCAGCATAAAAACTCTGCACTGCGTTCAACAGGTGTCCGCCCACTCCATACAAATGCAACACCCTCCGCAACACTTCCTTGTCAATCCTGTTGTATGCCTTCTCCATATTCATGAAGGCCCAGAACACATCCTTTACTTTGGCAAGCTACTTTTCACACACCTGTCTCACTGCAAAAATCTGATCGGTACACCCTCTAATACTCCTTAAGCCACACAGTTCCTCTCCAATTGCGCAGTCTGTACAGTCTCTAATCTTTTTGATCAGCACTCTCCCGTACAACTTACCAATAACACATAACAGACTTATACCTCTCGAGTTGCAGCGTTCATTTTTATCTCATTTGCTCTCATAAAGCAGACCAATGCAGGCACTGCGCACTCAATCGGCACCACGCCTGCCACAAAACACAAGTTCAGTTACCTCATCAACCATTCGAAAATCGTTACTCCACCCTTGTTCAAGCACTCGGTCGCCACGCCATCCAAACCAGGGCTTTCCCTGCTTGCATCCCGTCCACCGCCTCCTGCACATCTTCCCTGGTAATGTCCGCCACAAGTCTTTCTCCCAAAATTGGCATCCGAGCACCACCACCCACAACAACAATGTCAGCCTCTCTGTCATCCTCGACATTCAACAACTCATCAAAATACTCGGCCCACCTCTTCCGTACATCACCACTTTCCAACAACAACTGGCCATTTTCATCTTTCACCTCTTCCTTCTTTACGGTCTCTCCCTTTCTCACCCTCTTCACCTCTTTCCAGAACACATTTTTGTTCTCCTCAAAATTCTGGTACAACCGTCTGCCCCACCGGGCATCAGCGTCCCTTTTGGCTCTCCTCGCCACCCGCTTCACCTCGTTTCTCCTCTCTTTGCAGCTTACTCAAGCCACCATCGACTTCACCTGCAATCACTCTTCAAACGCTCATCTTTTCCGTGCCACCGCCAGTTTGACCTCCTCGTTCCACCACTCACAGCCTTTCCTTCTGCACCCGTGCACACGGCGCGCACAACACACCTTCTTCGCACATCTCAGCAACGCATCCCTTAACGCCTCCCATTCTTCCTACACATCTCTCAGGTCCTGTCCTCTCACGTTGTTGTATTCATTCCTCAACGCCTGCTGGAACTCCTCGGCTCTACTTCTCACATTCAGTCCACTCACTTTCACTACTTCTCTTCCTCCTCCCGCTCGTTTGTTGCCCTTCCACTTCTGTTCCACTCTTAATCTATCTTCCACCAGCAGATGGTCAGACACTCCTCCACCCTCCCCTCACAACACCCGCACATCCAACAGCCTTCCCACCACTCTCCTCGATATCAGCACAAAATCCATCAGTGCTCTCTCCACCACTGCACCATGGGCCATCCTTACCCATGTGTACTTGTGGATGTCTCGCTTCCTGAACAAACTGTTCCCGACCACTAACTCCTGCTCCATACACAGACCTATCAGGTTTTCTCCACTGTCGTTCCTACCGGGAACGCCATACCTTCCTGTTACATTCTCCACCACCACATCTCCAACTCTCGCATTAAGGTCACCCAGGACGACTACATTGAAATGACCTCCAAAATTCTCAATATACTCACTCAGGTCATTCCAGAATTTCTCGCTCTCCTCTTCACTCCTCTCGCTGCCAGGACCGTAAGCACTCACAAATGCCCATCTTTCTACGCCTAACTTAACTTTCACCCACATCAATCTTGAGGACACCTCCTTCCACTTGGTAACGCTACTAGTCAACCGATCACTCAATATCAAGACCACACTTTCTCGCGCCCAACCTTCTTCCACACCAGACTCTCTCCCACTTACAACACCAAACTCACATTCTCCCTTACCTTTCAATTTCGTCTCACTCAGCGCCAACACATCAAACTTCCTCCTGACAAACATCTCACCAATCTCCCTCTTCTTTACATCATTCGTACTACAGCCACGCACATTCAGCGACCCTAACAATTGGGTTCGGGGTGGCCTGAGCCTCTCCTCCCCCCGCTCATCTTGCCGTCTTTGAGAAAGGGTTTTACAGATAACGGGATTCCTAGCCCCTTCGCTTCGCTCCTTTTAGTGGCCTTATACGACACGCAGAGGTTACGGTAGCACGATTCTACTTCCGGCTACGGGGCGCCTTTTTAGTCGCCTTCTACGACACGCGGTGGATACGGTTGCAAGATTCCAACGCCCAGGCTACAAGGGGGGGAAAATAATACAAACTAGTAATTATGCATGCCATGTTGGATTCTGTTTCAAGAAGTGAGAAGATCCGACAAGATTCTAAATCAACATTAAATTACATCTGTTTCAAGTTGCGATTTTTTTTAGGGGGGGGGGGTGGCTGAGGTTTGGAAGGCAACTCGATTCTAGACCGGCAATCTGTTCCGTTCCACTCGTGCGCAAAAATCCGAAAAACAACGCGTTCTTTTATAGCTAACCATTAACTAGTCAGGGCAATCAACAAGAACTACGACAAATACTAAGGGTTCAAACCGTCAGAACTTTAGTCAATAGCCTACCTATGACAAGTACAAGGAGGGATACAAACACTCATTCAATTTAGTTAACAGCCTATCGTGGGGCAAGGCCTGGAAAGGGAATTGATGATTCAGACCGAATGTCACTAAACTAAAAGAAAGCTTTTGAAATAAGCCCCAAAGCACCAGTTCGCCCCGACCGAATGTAAATCGCGACGTTCAAATGATCAGAATCAATTTTAAAGTGAACTAGACCGCCGTTTGCAACAGCAGTTTACGATGGACAAACGGAGCCTTAGGAACGAAAAGGTGAATCAATGTACAAAATCTCATGAAACTGTGAATATGTTCTATGGCATAGCTATTTCACCTACAGAAATGCCAACCATGGCCTTAACAATGAGTATGGTACAGAAACACAGAAACAGACACTAGGTCGTATCCCCTGGAAGTCGGGTGGCCGATGGCAAAGCGCACCTCACACTCAATAAAAATATGTACTGTGAAATATTTTCTTCGAGACATTTCAAACGCAATGAACTTGATGTTTATATAGTCCTGCACAGTTAAAGTAGATACTATGTAAACTTCAACTAAAAGTTGCGCTGTGTTCACCAATAAAGGACCTACTTAATGGACATGGCATTACACTGCTGTTAAATGAAGTTTTCAGTGGACATGACGTTACACTGCTGTCAAATGTAGCATTCAATGGACATGGCGTCCCACTACTGTCAAATGTATTATTCATTGGACATGGCGTTACACTGCTGTTAAATGTAGCATTCAATGGACATGGTGTTACACTACTGTTAAATGTAGTGTTTGCTTGATTAGATGTAACACTCACGAATACCTCCCGTATATGTCATGTGCGATGCCGCTCCCGTATTTTTGAATTAATAAAGCAAGTTCAATAACATTGAGATATTATATCAATACTAGACGAACACAATCAAGTTAACCTTTTGTATTGATTCTAATAATTGTGGTGAGTAAAACCAGTTTCAAAATAATTTTGTACGTCAATAAACATTCGTAATTTGTGACGCATTTCGAATACGCAGTCCAATGCGTCAATAAAAATTGTGTTACTAAATTGAGAAAGTAACATGTTTAATAAATGATATGTGTACAATCGGCAAGAACGAATGAAACTGTATTTTAAATTCGCGTACCACTGCAACAATAACTACCAAAAACTTTCCACCCACCTCCAAAAACTTTCCCAGCGACCTCCACGATAGTATATTAGTCTCCCCTACCAGATCAGCTCCTACCATCAAATGAACTGGGTGACTCGTCTAACACGCACCTATCAAGCACTCAATCAGCCGCCACGCGTATCGCCTGACCAGGCAAGTCGCGCGTAAACAGGCCCACAATAACGTGTTGCAATCTGCATTGTTCGTGTCACTAGCAATCTCTTCGACTGATCTGGAATGCGGCGCAATCTTATCAGGGATTGAACTGACGCTAGCGTAAAGCGCCCTGACTTTACCAACCTACAAACACGACGGCAAGGGAACATGAACAAGTATTTTGGGACATGGGAAAATAACAGCTCTTGCTGACAGTCTCAGCTCACATTACTCAATATAAATCACGTTTACAACTTTTGCTGTTTTAGGATGACATTGGAATTGAAACGAAAACAAAATTGTATAATATCGTTCAATATTCGTTGGATATCAACGGAGAATTCAGAATCGCAGAGAATTTAATTAATTAATCATTTATTTTTTCATCACGACGAATGGTTTGGTGCATGGGACGACTCCGTCCACCAGAATGAGTGGTTTTGTAACTTCCACGTGTTAAACTGTTCGTGTGTCCCCATGAACATAGAGTGATGACTATGGCCCCTGGATTGAAACATTGTTTTGTATGTTCAGAACATTATCAGTGTTTTTGTGGTGCTTTCCTAGAGTTCAAATGTCATTGCGAGCAATGCGTGAAAATTTGAAACCATCCGTTTTCTTCGAGTTCCTACGCTTGCAATGGAGCTTTTCGTGCAGTAACCATTTTATTCCAACCTGCACTTTGCTGAGTTAGCGAGGGAAAAATGCTGATCTGCGGGCAACAAAGACGCCCGCTGATACTAGTGCTTGCTTGCCAGCCATAGACGCCAGTAAACTGTCTTGCCAGCCATAGACGCCAGTAGACTGTCTTGCCAGCTATAGACGCCAGTAAACTGGCTTGCCAGCCATAGACGCCAGTAAACTGGCTTGCCAGCCATAGACGCCAGTAAACTGGCTTGCCAGTCATAGACGCCAGTAAACTGTCTTGCCAGCTAAAGACGCCAGTAAACTGGCTTGCCAGCCATAGACGCCAGTAAACTGGCTTGCCAGCCATAGACGCCAGTAAACTGGCTTGCCAGCCAAAGACGCCAGTAAACTGTCCACACAGGGCTAACTGATTCCCGAGTCTCTAATGTCTAGCATGATCTCATATTTCGATGCCAAATTAATTGACTAAGAGCAGCAGATCAATGACCTGACGTCGTCTGTGGAGGGACTGAGGGTTGTCCTGTTAGAGGAGGCGGTGGATGACAACCAGGCCTATGAGAGGAGGGACACTCTCGTCCTCTCTAGTGTCATCCACGAGGTGGGAGCAGGTCAGAACTGCAATGTGCTGGTAAGGAAGTTGCTCTCTGGGAAGACCGACGTCTCCATCTCCGAGGAGGTCATCAGCTTGGCTCACAGGATCGGCAAGAAGCGCGATCGAGTGCCTAATATACGAAGCGTTACCTTCAAACTGCGTCCATGCGAGGTCAAGGGCAAGATCTTCACTGTCTGTAAAGAGGTGAAGTCTGATCAATTCTTTGTAAACGATTCTCTGACGCACGCTCCCAACACCATCGCCAACGTGATCCGTCGCGACCAAAAGGAATATCGAAATTATTTCAGGAACCGTCGGTCTCAGGAAGGCTGTGTTTGTAGGTGGCTGCCCATGGTTGAATCTGAAGATCGACAGAATTGCAAGTTCACTGTCAACAACCGTCGAACTCTTGATGTACTCCTCAGTAAGCAGATCAGCGACGCTTGGGCCTCTTTTGTAGGCGTCGAGCTACAGCTCAGCTCAACTTACCCGATGAATGAATACATTTTGGCGCCACATATTTCTGGTCTTGGTATCGCTTGTCAATGTTTTCAGGTACTGATTTATTTGCTTTCGTATGTTTAGAAACAATAATATTATACTGCATAGGTGTCATAGTCTTGCATTGATCTCGGGATCATGAGTTGGTCCACCTTGTTGATATTACACCTCGCTTGCGACGTGAAAAACCTTTCTATTTTATTACCTTCTAAAATGAATAAACGATACATTTTCATGCACTACAAACCTATCAATAATGATGAAGGCCAACTTGAAAATAGTTTTAATAAAATATGTCCTCAACTCCATTATGACGATCAAAGTTATCATTATAGCATAGATACATTTAAACAAATAAAATATACATCGACTGAAGATCTAACAATATGCTTGCTCTTTTGTGCGCACTGGAGAGTAATTTGACATTTGTTTTAATATCAACTGGCAGACGGACTCAAATAAATTCCTTTGTACCTTTTATAACATCCACTCCTTCCATTCCTTGAGAGATGGCCGTACGCATGCTGGAGAAGTGTCTATTTATGTCCGTAACTCACTTTCAGTTCAGGAACTTTAGTGTATTTCTGGGTTCATTCATTTACTTATTTTTTTTCCTATCTTAAAATATGTTATGAATCCAAATCATAACTATAGGTACCGATCTATAAAGCCATCAGTAACCAATTGTTCTGTTTCGCCGACCTTCAATATTTTGTTATGCAAGTTAACGGAGGAATAACATTATTTGGAATGGTGGTCGTGACTTCAATCTTCTAAATTCCAACAATGATGCCGGAAATTCAGATTTTACCAACTGTTTGAATATTTTATCGCCTATTCCACTAATAACTAAACCTACACGAATATCTGAAACTTCAGCCACTGCTACGCTAACTGACATCATATTGACAACGTCTTCCGTGAGTTCTGATCACTTCAGCCACTGCTACGCTAACTGACGACATATTCACAACGTCTTCCGTAAGTTCTGATCACTTCAGCCACTGCGACGCTAGCTAACGACATATTCACAACGTCTTCCGTGAGTTCTGATCACTTCAGCCACTTCTACGCTAACTGACAACATATTCACAACGTCTTCTTTGAGTTCTGATCACTTCAGCCACTGCTACGCTAGCTAACGACATATTCACAACGTCTTCCTTGAGTTCTGATCACTTCAGCCACTTCTACGCTAACTGACAATATATTCACAACGTCTTCCTTGAGTTCTGATCACTTCAGCCACTTCTACGCTAACTGACAACATATTCACAACGTCTTCCTTGAGTTCTGATCACTTCAGCCACTTCTACGCTAACTGACAACATATTCACAACGTCTTCCTTGAGTTCTGATCAATTCAGCCACTTCTACGCTAACTGACAGCATATTCACAACGTCTTCCTTAAGTTCTGATCACTTCAGCCACTTCTACGCTAACTGACAACATATTCACAACGTCTTCCTTGAGTTCTGATCACTTCAGCCACTTCTACGCTAACTGACAACATATTCACAATGTCTTTCTTGAGTTTTGATCACTTCAGTCACTTCTACGCTAACTGACAACATATTCACAACGTCTTCCTTGAGTTCTGATCACTTCAGCCACTTCTACGCTAACTGACAACATATTCACAACGTCTTCCTTGAGTTCTGATCAATTCA
>SDVV010034127.1:0-11211 GCA_016164225.1 Gammarus roeselii
TGAAACAGTAAGCAGTAGGGACGGAAGGCAATAAGACGGTTCGTTGACGTGAAACAGTAAGCAGTAGGGACGGAAGGCAATAAGACGGTTCGTTGACGTGAAACAGTAAGCAGTAGGGACGGAAGGCAATAAGACGGTTCGTTGACGTGAAACAGTAAGCAGTAGGGACGGAAGGTAATAAGACGGTTCGTTGACGTGAAACAGTAAGCAGTATGGACGGAAGGCCAAAAGACGGTTCTTTGACTTGAGACAGTAAGCAGTAGGAACGGAAGGCAAAAAGACTGTTCTTTGACGTGAAACAGTAAGCAGTAGGAACGGAAGGCAAAAAGACGGTTCTTTGACGTGAAACAGTAAGCAGAAGGGACGGAAGGCGAAAGACAGTTCTTTGACGTGAGACAGTAAGCAGTAGGGACGGACGGCAAATAGACGGTTCTTTGACGTGAGACAGTGAGCAGTAGGGACGGAAGGCAAAAAGACTGTTCATTGACGTGAGACAGTAAGCAGTAGAGACGGAAGGCAGAAAGACGGTTCTTTGACGTGAGACAGTAAGCAGTAGGGACGGAAGGTGAAAGACTGTTCTTTGACGTGAGACAGTAAGCAGTAGGGACGGAAGGTAAACAGACTGTTCTTTGACGTGAGACAGTAAGCAGTAGAGACGGAAGGCAGAAAGACGGTTCTTTGACGTGAGACAGTAAGCAGTAGAGACGGAAGGCAAAAGGGCGATTCTTTGACGTGAGACAGTAAGCAGTAGAGACGGAAGGCAAAAGGGCGATTCTTTGACGTGAGACAGTAAGCAGTAGAGACGGAAGTCAAAAAAAAATTTACATTTGTTATAGATTTCGAAGTTGTGCAATTCCACCGTCAACAAAGAGACGAGTTTCTGCACTAGTTAATTATCCATAATGAGGCCGATCAAATGTGCATGCTCCATGTATAGATGCTAGTGAGATGCCGACAATGTAACCACCAAACGATCATTTATTGGAACCTCTATAACAGTTTATTGTTTATTTGGATTTTCAAATCTATAATATCCATTGACTTCTGAGTAAGTAGAAGACTTTTCGAAACCATCTTAGGGTAATGGTATCTTTTGGCAAATAGTAAAAATAATAATAATAATAATAATCTTATTGAGGCATTCGATGGTACAATAATGGTTTTATCAGAAGAATTAGTTCAACAGAAAAACATTTCTACCAATACATGAAAAAATATCGTAAAAAACTAATAATGAAGCCTAAGTGGAGACAGATCAAGATCGAAATACACGACAACAATTTCCAGAATAAGTTTGAGACAAGCGTGCTTAAAATACCTTTTATGTTATTTCCCCACGTGAGCATGTATTCAAAAAACGATGTTGAAGAGGTTTAGTATAGAGCCACCTATCAGTGAACATCTTCGGGGTCGCATCTCAACCTGATAGCCACCCGCATGTAGTCAAACATTATTCCTATCAATATCGGAATCTTCCTGCACATGCAGTATTCTGTCTCATCTTTCTTTAAGTGGAGATACTCCGTATCCCTCACTGTTGCATACTACCTCCGGGAAGGAATTATTTGAGTTTTCAATTCCTTCCTGGAGGCATTATGCACTTTTTCTTGCTCGTACTTTTTCTGGCAATCAACATCATTATCTGCAAATACTAGGCTAGAACTCGTTCTCCTTGAGACACCCACCATTCTCCTGAATGTCATTGTATTCTACTCGTAGTGTTGCTCGTAGTACCCCTGGTACATTTACACCACAATGAGTTACAGTATATTGGAGAACAGTACGTTTTAAAAAGTCGCAACTTAACGTCCGTTGTGCATAAGTTGAATTTTCTTATTAGTTGGTTGCCAACCGCATCTAACTTCCGGTGTTGTTTAGTGATATCTTCATTATCACTCCGATTATTTGTTATTAAATATCCCAAGTCAATGAAACTGTCCACATACTACAGCGGGGTTCCGCTAAGTACCCCGTCCGTTCTATACTGGAACCTCTGGTTTGGTGGTTTCACTAGCATACACACTGATTTACTAGTATTGTACTCGATGTCTAGTGTTTCGCGGCCTCAGTCTCGCATATATTTAGCATCGTCTGAAGAGCATCGGCATGTGGGGCCAGAAGAACCATGTCGTCTGCATAGCTAATCACGTTAACACAGCATCCGTCCATGTGACACCCAACACGTCTAAGAGATAATCGGTCATGCAAGCTGTCTTCATACACATTTGAAAGGAGAGGCGAGAGAAGACCTCCTTGCCTTATACCATTAGTTGTTCGAAACGTATTTGACAAAGTGCTTCCCCATCGTATTACACACTCCTGTTGCTGGTACCAGTACTTTAGTAGCTTAATAATGTGAATCGGCACCCCTCTTTCAATAAGTTTTTTGAACAGTGTCCAGTGATAGACACGATCATATGCTTTTTTAGCATCTAAAAAACAAAGATACCTAGGTGACCCTCCACTGACGAAGTAATTAATCGTCTGCTTTAATGTGAAGATAGCCATTTCCGTCCCATGCTGAGGCTTGAACACAAATTGGTTGGGCGTTGTTTTCAGACAGTCGCCAAGCCTGTTCTGGATAACTATTTCTAGTAACTTTGATGCAGCAGTTGCGATTGATTTTGGTCTTTAGTTAACCTTTATCGGTCGCACATTTTGTCTTCAATTTTATGCAAGGTTTTATGACAACATCCACTAGCAACTTTGGACGGCGATTAAGTTTGAGGCAGCCAGTGAAGAAAATAGACATGACATGAAGTAGCTGAACAGGACCATTCTTGAATACCTTCGCAGATACACCATCCTTTTCCACAGCTTTACATTTTTTTACTTTTTCGACAGCGGTCCTAAGTTCCCATGTTATGTGAAAGCTTTTCAGGTTGTTATAATCGGGTGGAATGCAAGGTAGGAATGATAAAACTGTGTTTTTAAAATATTCTTTTAGAATTGAATTGGAACAAGGTAACATGACAACAGTTGAAACAGCACTAAACATTGATTGTAATATAACGGACACAACGTAACAAAAGTGTAAAGAAACAGCAAAAAGAAATGTAGTATAGATGTGAAGCGTAATCGTAGCGTTAGGGTCCTCTACCCGATGGCTTCAGCTGATGTAGAGTGTCTGTGATCTGGTGTAAGACGAGCGTAAGCGTAGCGTAGAGCAGGGCCCTACACACGAAGGTTTCAGCTGCTGAAGGGTCTGTGCTCTGCCCGATGGCTGTAGCTGATGGCGTGTGTCTATGCTATGCAGTTCAGGTCTGCGCCCTGAAATATGTGGGAGGACCTTTGTTTATGTGATTGAAGTGGTCCTCCAATAAAGGGACCATTCACCTTTTTGGAACATCTAAAGAGGCGGGGCGTCCTAATACCCTGATCTCATTGGTACACTTACAATGTAGGCCGTAAACGGATTTTGTTGGCTCCTCCCATCTTACTGTTTACAATATAAGATACCCCTGAGCTAAACAGTGTTATTGAATCTAGTCCATACGATTGCTGACACACTGAGTTTTACAAGGTGCGCAAATGGCCCTGAACTCGTCAACGTCTCCTACGTCATACGATCCTCATGGGGACCACCTGTTTCTCTAAACAAACATCGGAGGGGAATTAAAAATATGCAGGGCAAGGGATTTCTTCGTGTAACGTAAGATAGGGTTAACAGGACAAAGGCCTACACTGTTTCTAGGGGCACACACTACGCAGCTGTTAACGGAGGCTGATCATAACACCCACTTATAAACATCATCATCATTATCTCTATCCCGATGGAGGGCCTCATTAACAAAAAACGAGTCAGTGTCGTTGTTGCCACTGTAGATGATACCATGAAAATGGTCGCGCCACATATCAGCATTATTTCTCGGCCCTGTTATGCCATTAACAGAAAGAGAAACAGAGCTATCTATCGTTTTTAGATTTTTCATTTCTTTCCAAAAATCAACCATCCGAACAGTAACCATTTTTTCTGACTGACTAGCTGCACGTAAATCATCCTCGTGTTTCTTACAGTAGCGCAGTGCGTATTTGCAGGCATTATTCGATCTATTATTTTCATTGTACAATAAGCCTGCTCGGGGTTGTCCAGCATCACGCCATCGGACGTAGGCTGCTTTGCTTGCCTCGTGTAAGTCAGCTTCATGCCTGTTCCACCCTGGTGTCCTGTGCCTTCTCCTTGGTGTTCGCTCTCCATATGATGCTCTGCCAGCCATCTGAGCCGCCCCACATATACACTCGTAGAGCTCGTCTAACTCGTCTGTCAGCTGCTGCATGAATCCGTACTGAAAAGAATATATTAGTCTTAGCTATGTCTTTAAATTGCCAGTTAATGGACTGTGTGGTTGTATCCCCATTAACCAATACAGGGAGTGTATGTAATAGATAAAAGCTAAGAAAATTTCAGATTTAATTCCGATTACCACGCACTTTGAAAGCGAGAAATTCTGCCGTTCTTTGGTAATAAACGGAAGTTATCATCAGCCCATTGCTAAGATGGAGATATGTTTCCTCCCCTAACAATGTCTGTCGACATACGCCACCAGCGACCTCTAGCAACACCGTGCAGAGTGACGATCTGACATGCGGATGCGGGCAAGGTGATGCCTCACGACATATGCCACCAGCGACCTCTATCAACACCGTGCAGAGTGACGATCTGACATGCGGATGCGGGGAAGGTGATGCCTCACGACATACGCCCCCAGCGACCTCTATTAACACCGTGCAGCAGAGTGACGATCTGTCAAGCGGATGCGGGGAAACTGAAATATAGTGATGATGGGTATGGTTGGATGTATAAGCCATGCTGTTTCAAATCAAAGAACGAGGTAGATGTCATTGATGATGCCAGAAAAGTCTGTAAATAATGCCAATAAGTACTAATAAAACTATTTAAAGCCTCAATGAAGTGATTATATTATCCTAAACTCAAAGGTTAAGCAAAGAATTGCAATAATCGTGTCAGTCGGAGGTAACATCGAATTGTCGAAATCAGCAGAAGAATATGTTTCAAGGCATGGAATAATGCCATAAACCCATCTCGAGGTGAATGATCAGATGTTTTACTGATTGGTAGGACGTAAATCAGAGTCCGATCAGATCTTGAGACGAAGTCATCGTCAAAAATATAGAAATTATAGGAAATGAAAGGCAAATTAGAGATGCAAGTCGTCAAAGGTTGTAGAGCCAAGTGGAGATATTGAATTAGAAAAAGAAAAAGAATGTGAGACCATGTGTCCGTTTGTAGGAAATTGGATACAAATTTCAATTACTTGTAGCATTCAATCCATCCAAGTTTGAAAAATGGGGCCTCTCTGCTAACTAATTTGGGTCGAGAGTGACAACAAAATAAATAACATGTGTGTTAAAGTGATATTTCGAGTCGTTTGGAAAGCTTCATATGTATTTAACAATGACTGAATACCATACATAAGGTTAGGTTAGGTTATGATGGGTGTGAATAACATGTTAAAGTGATGTAGAATTGTCAAGTCAAAAATAATATGAAATACCTGTAACCTTCAAATCATATAAGTTTGAAAATGAGTTCTCTCTGCTAACAAATACGGGTTGAGAGTGACAACAAAATAAATAGCATATATGTTAAAGTGATATTTCGAGTCGTTTGGAGAGCTTCATATGTATTTAACAATGACTGAATATCGTACATAGATTAGGTTAAGTTTCGATGTGTGCGAATAACATGTAAAATCAAGAATCATATGGAAAAATGTGTAACTATTAAAACAAACGATGTAATTCGCATATGAAAATGGATGAAATTTGGTATATTGATATTAAAAGTGTATATCAAAACTGCAAATGCTAGATCAAAATGTAGAGCCATGTGGAGCGATTTGATATGAATATATCATAAATAAATGAATAAGTATTAAAAAATACTTGAAACAGAACCGTGTGGAGGGGATTTGATATGTACATCAAACATAATAATGATTCAATATAATACATAACCATCCAACTTGAATGAAAATATATAATTATTGGTTAAGTTTGTCAAGATGACTAGATCTTTGAACCTAATATCGCGTGAAACTGTTCCACTTTTTAAAAGTGTAATAAATTGAAGTGCATTTGTTCTCTTAGATCCTACCTGCTGAGTCTCATCTAAATATGTAACAGAGATATCGATAAAAATTCTGGATTCTAAATTATCTGCAAAAGGATATTTGCTGGATCAAATTGGATAAATGTATTCCAACTGCTTTTGATACGTTAGATATACATCCAAAGTGGAGAGTTTCATACATATCAATATTATACAGAAGCATCAAACTGGAATAAAAATACATACTTATTGATTATGATGACTGTTAGGTTAGGTTGCCTAGGTATTAATGTATTTAGCAGTGTATGGTAACCCTTTTTGCATTCATTGATATTTGATCTATGTTGTCGTTCATTGATATATATTTAGCTAATTATGTACCTTAGACATGGTTTATATCCTAGATCTTGTTGACTGCGGATCTTAAATTAGAGATCTGTAGTAAATATGTTGGAGTGAATTTATTAAATATTCGTTATAACAGACGAAAATGGTAGGAGCAACACATCCAATATTGCAAAAAAAAATCTTATTCTAACAATAAAACCATACATGAAACTTGCTAACTCTTTAACACCCATAACAATCACTGTCATTGGGCGGCGGAAGCTTACATAAACGTTTTGAATTCTACAGTCTACTAACGAGCGATCGCCTAACCTTACCTGAAATTATCGATATAACTGGACTTGTAACAAACAAAGTGAAAAAATATATATGTAGGCGCACCATCTGCCAAATATTGGGAAAACTACAGTCAAGAGGATAGATTTGATAAGATTGAAGATTAAATCAACGAAAAAATACCTAACATAAGTATTTAAACGGGGAAAAAAATAATCCTTTGTTAGATTCGGTTAGGATGAGTTAGGTCTACGGCTATCATCACAAACCTTAAGTGGAAAATGCTACAGTGGATATTGTGAACGCTCAAATAAGACAGATATTCTGAATTGGAACGCAATCTCATAACAAAGCCTGGATTAATCAATGACTCTAAGTGTACAACTGCCAACGTATCACAAACATTTATATAAAAAAGACTTGCGGGAATGAGCATCTAGTAAAGACATGCGAGCGGATAACATAATTGAGATGTACATTAAATTATTGAATTTTTTTAACACTAACACTCAACTCAAATATGATAGATCAGCTCTCCAAGACGACATGGAACTGGAGTCGAGAGGTAAAACATATCAATATTTTGGATCATTACATCCAAACAAGCGTATTTTATACCCAACATTCCATGAAATTAGGCGAATTTATATCGAATACAGATATATCCCTATGGTAACCAATTAAAACATACAACAAGAACTATAAAATAGCTAAATAGGATTCTCTACTCTACTCTAGGTAACAATGATTAACTATCATGTACGGTGTATCCTACCACACCCAGATGATAAATCCTACTTCAATATCCCACGTGATCTGGTTCATGACTAAGATCGTATTCTAATAACTTAACAGCCATACGAAAATATCTAACATTTAACACTTGAGTTAATGTGAATAATGTTATTTACTACTACGATATCTGTTCAAATCTATAACAAATTCCTAGACCTAACTTATGCTATGGCTCAAGCGACATAATCAAAGCCCACTGTGTCATAACAACGAACTCTACAATGCTTTACTAGGTCACTTCTCAGCAATCTACCATTGATATATAACAAATTTAGAGGTAACACACTGTCACGTTACAATACTTAAGACAAACCATGCATCAAATTAACCCATCGTCTCTGAACGACGTCGAGCAAAGTCACATCCTGGAAATAACCAAGATTTTATACACAGGTACAGTGGTCAAGAATGGGGCTGACATGAGTCTCAAAGAGTGTGGCCATGAAAAGCTAGGCTTCTGTTCACTGATGACTTAAGTAAACCACTACAACGATGAGCAGCTTGTCGCATAACTTCTCTAACAAACCCATGGAACTTAAGATCGACGTCCACAAGAACTTACATAATCCTCGTTGAACATGGATGAACTCCAAATGACAACCTAAGAGTGTAAACCACCTCTACACCAGGACCCCTCCATCCAGGAAATCGTCTTCTGAAACGTTACACTATACATTTGCTAGGATGCAGTACGGACTTAAACCTCTTGAACATACATTCCTATGATAATCGTGGAAACATCACACAACAACAAAAAAACGTCAAATGATATACTCTACTCTGCTTTAATTCACGTTGAAAAATTGTAATACACTATGGTATCCAGCATAGTAAATCGGTTTACTTACACCAATAGGCATAATCACAACGGGCTTTTGCCTATGGGGCACCTCTAACTCCTTCTAAACATTGAAGAAATGTCCTATATTAAACATACAATAACCTAACAGCATGACCGAGTTTGTAAAAAATGGGATCTTCTATATCTATAATAACCACGTCAAACATTGTATCAGGATGTAAGAAGATATATAAAACACTAAAAATAAACAACATGTTACTAAATTATACCTGAAATAATGTTCTACATAGGAAGATACAAACGTAGTACATCCCAATATTCCCATATTGTATGAATAACCAACAGATTGTAACGAAGAGGGAAACTGTTCAGAGAACATACAAAACTGAAAGACACATAATAAAACTCTCGAGTTATAACAAAGCAAGACGATCAATTCTCTACCATACCCAAAACATACATTAAAACCGTGACGAACAAGAAAAAGCATGTAACCAACCAAACAACTGACGTGAATAAGATATCAGGATATGCGAGCAACATACGCTGAAACCTATGGTGATTGGTGTGGAATACTTCTCTACACGAACACACTATAGTACATACAAAATATGATGAAATTAGCCTCAACTCAGTCCAAAACATGGTTAAATTAACATTTCTTTAACTAGAGTAACCACGACTAAATCGTAACAGAATGACATGTATACATATAAAATAACAAAATGATGCAAAAACCGACCGTTTATGCCTGAAATAGTGTGCTATATGGAAGATGCAACCCTAAAATATCCTAAAAAAATCCTATAACTGTATCAGATAACTATTCAAAATTCCAAAAAATACTACAAATTCAACAGAAATCAACCAAACATTACTAAGTATACGTAACACACTATTATAACTTACAAAACATCCATATCGTTCAGCTACTCTCGCTATTGGAACACCGCGTCAATGGAACACCGGAAAATCTAGTTCAAACCTGGATAACGCGTTTTGGAGTAGATAGAATTCCGTAACGGAACTGCTGCATCAATCCAAAATACAAACATCAACCCGCCAACTGCCAGACAATAATCCGTACAATTCCTATAGATATTATATAGATATGAAATGAATAGATGGAAGAACACAAAACGCCGCCTAAATTCAATATCAGGCTGGTACCCCACCAAACAACCTCCGAATGAGTCAATTATACCCTTAATTAGATAAGAAAACGAACATATTTGTCTAGAAAAATTTATAGATTTATAATCCAGGCACAGATATATAATGAAACGTTCACTCAAACATGGCAAACATGCCCCGGAAATAATTTATAAGACAAAGAACAGGTAAGAGCAGACTCACATTATTTGCCAGAAGCGCAGCTATTTTTTTCCCTAGAGGGTCCTCTACCGCACCCCACCAGAAACTTGCTATAACACCATTCATACCAGAATCGAATAAATATATATAACGAGCATGAGTTGGTGCCCAAGCGTACCTCTATACAACCTTCCAAAGAAGAAAAAAAACATATATAAATACACTAAAGGTCAATAATACAATAAAATGGAAAATGTTCATAAGAAAAACTGCCAATGTATATCCGAAAGCTGTCCGTCCGTCCGTCAGAATGAGTCACCCGTTACCGCCTGCCTGACTCCAGTCGTCCGTGAAAATTTGGGGCTCAAACTCCGTAGACTGAGAAGTAACTATTTATTCCTATCTAATTCCTTCGCATCCGCGTTTCGCGGTACTTTATGCTACTTCTGTAAATCTTTACCCTACTTACCCTCGCTAGGTTGCCCTATTCTGCCACTCCATGGTAGCATTGATCGTCCCTCGAGATAGCCGTGAAAGTAAGTGTATTGGCTCTTTAGCCACGTAAGTAAATAACTCTGTGTCACTTCCCTATCCCTTCCTTTTTTGATTACTGTTGCTTTCATTATCAATTTCTTCACAAAGTTAGGTTGCCGATGAAGCATTGTGCAATCTTTAGGTATAGTCATTGTCAGGATAGGTTTAGGTCAACTTGGGTTGACCTAAACCTTTCTAGATAGTGTAATTGTTCGGATAGGCTTAGGTCAAGTTAGGTTGCTAATGAAGCATTGAGCCTCTTCAGGTATTGTCATTGTTAGGATAGGGTTAGGTCAAGTTAGGTTGCCAATAAAGCATTGAGCCTCTATAGGTATTGTCATTGTTAGGATAGGCTTAAGTCAATTTAGGTTGCCAATGAAGCATTGAGCCTCTTTGGGTATTGTCATTGATAGGATAGGTTTAGGTCAAGTTAGGTTGCCAATGAAGCATTGAGCCTTTTTATGTATTGTCATTGTTAGGATAGGGTTAGGTCAAGTAAGGTTGCCAATGAAGCATTGAGCCTTTTTATGTATTGTCATTGTTAGGATAGGGTTAGGTCAAGTTAGGTTGCCAATAAAGCATTGAGCCTTTTTATGTATTGTCATTGTTAGGATAGGGTTAGGTCAAGTTAGGTTGCCAATAAAGCATTGAGCCTTTTTATGTATTGTCATTGTTGGGATGAGTTTAGGTTAAGTTAGGTTGCCAATGAAGCATTGACCATCTTTAGGTATAGTCAGTGTTATGATTGCTTTATCTCAGATTAGGTTGGCTTGAAGCAATGTGCTTCCCCGGGTCCGCTTTCTGTTTATTTCCAATCATTGCATCAGAATCTCTCAATGACTGGTTTAATCAGGTTCATGTTCTGAAATTGATCTTCTTAAATGTTACATAATTGTAACCAGTTATGAGGAAACAATGTTTCAAATGTAAAATAGTGAAACAAAATTTGCCATGAGTTTCAATTTTATCAGAAGAAAAAAAACATGTTTGGTGTTATGCTATTGAATTTGCCATTGTTCTGGATGGACCCTGCAATATATGTATATATATATATATATATGTATACATA
>SDVV010034128.1:0-11211 GCA_016164225.1 Gammarus roeselii
ACAGTGAACTTTTCCCCCGCCGAAGTTATTAAATATATAGATAAATTGAAAGTCACCAAATCTCCAGGTCCAGACCAAATTTATCCTAGAATTCTAAAAGAGACTAGAGACGAAATCGCCGATTATTTATAAAACATTTTCACCCAATCTCTCACAAATGGCACCTGCCCCTCTAAATGGAAAGAGGCC
This sequence comes from Gammarus roeselii, assembly GCA_016164225.1. Lineage (NCBI taxonomy): Eukaryota > Metazoa > Arthropoda > Malacostraca > Amphipoda > Gammaridae > Gammarus > Gammarus roeselii. The sequence continues at coordinate 190 of SDVV010034128.1, forward strand.
AATGTTACCCCAATTTTTAAGGAAGGGGACAAAAAATGTCCCGGCAACTACCGTCCAATTAGACTCCCCTCAGTCATTGGCAAGTTGATGGAAAGTTTGATAACGGATAAAATTAAAGAATTTTTAGAATCCAACAAATTTATTAGCGACTCCCAGAATGGCTTTAGACACAACCGTTTCTGTCTTACAAATCTGCTACTCTTTTTCAGAAATATAATCGAAATCCACGACACAAAATCTCCAATCGATATCATTTACCTTGACTTTCAAAAGGCCTTTGATCAAGTCCCCCACAGGCGCCTAATTAGTAAGTTGCATAGCATCGGTATTCGAGGCGAGCTTAACAGCTGGATAAAATGCAGGCTTACGGACAGACGGCAGCGAGTTATACTTGACGGAGCTTCCTCCCCCTGGGGTAACGTTACAAGCAGCGTGCATCAAAGATCCGTGTTAAGGGCAGTTCTCTTTATAATATTCATTAACGATCTCGATAGCAACGTACTCTCAAACATTAGCAAGTTTGCAGACGATACTAAGATCGGAAGAAAAGTGCAAACTGAACTAGAATGTCAGCAGATCCAACTAGACTTGAACAAAACTGTTGATTGGTCAGAAAAGTGACAAATGAAATTTAATGTCGACAAAGCAAAGTTATGCACATAGGTCTTCATAACCCCAAACACGAATATTCAATGTCTGGAAAAAAACTCCTTCCCGTCACCGAAGAGAGAGATTTAGGTATCATCATTAGAAACGACTTGAAAAGCAGCAAGCAATGTAACGATGCTGCCAAGAAAGGCAATAAAATGCTAGGTATGATATCCTGCACTATCTCTTACAAAAACCAGCACAGTATGCTCAAGTTATTTAAAGCATTTGTTAGACCGCATCTCGAGTATGCCGTTCAATTCTGGTCTCCAATCCTCAGAAAGACGTTATTAAACTTGAGATGGTTCAACGTAGAGCTACCAAACTCATCCCCTCGCCGCGGAATAAATCGTTCGAAGACAGGCTTCGTGAACTCAATCTTTATTCGATAGAGAAACGTCGAGTCAGAGGCGACATGATAGAAGTGTGGAAGATTATGAAGGGTAAGAAAAACGTCCTCCGAGCGAGCCTTTTCACTCTAGATACAAACGGAGTGACTAGGAACGATGAATACAAAATCGTTGGGAAACGTTCCTCACTCGACATCACGCGCAATTTCTTCACGTATAGAGTTGTTGAAGAATGGAACAAACTTCCAGCAGAGGTTGTAAACAGCAATACAATCGAAACGTTTAAGTCGCTGCTCGATAAGTTCTACATAAATCGCCGATAAATAGCTAAGCCGTTTCAGTTCCTGTTTTTATAAAATAAACAGAAATGGCACACGAAGCTCTCGTAGACGTTCTACTTCAAAACTAATCTTCTTGCTACCAATAAGCACCCTAGTTTGGGCCAATAGGCCTCCTAGACGTTCTACTCCAGAACTAACATTCTTGCTACCAAAAGACAACCTAGTTTGGGCCAATAGTCCTGTTGTTGTCTTCCTACACTTGTTAACACCTGTAAACACGCTAGCGCGCACAAGAAACACGTTTAGACAAAAAGGGTCTCCGCTTTCAATCATCTAGAATTGATTTGATTTGAGCCTCATTTCCACCGGAGCGTCAACGTGAGTCATAATAGGCTCCCCCTTAGGGCGCGATCAATCGTTTAGAACTTCAAGAGCAATATATATGCACGTTAGTGCGTATAAGTAGCATCGTCGAGATTAGTACAAGAATTACGGCTACACGGACAGAGTAAACTCCGACAGCAACGCAACACAATGTTTACACTTTACAGCTATACGCAGATTAGTTGAGTTGCAGTAAAATTCTTGTATTCAAGTAAGATTAAGACTCAGACGAAGCGAATCCTCGTCTCCAACCCCTCAGAACCTCAAGAATAGTATGTACGCACGCCAGTGCGCACAGATAGTATCGTCGAAATTGTTACAAGGTCCACCACTTCACGGATCAGATCAACTCTAACCGCAACGCACTACAAGGTTTATATTTACGCGGTAAGTGTCAACAACAGAAATTACATTCACAAAATCACAAGCTGGATCTCTCGCACAATTACATTAACATTATTTTAGATGGCAAAATTGTGGATCGTGAAGAGGGGCTGGGTTCCATGCACTACATGGGGCTGGTTTATCAATGGCTGAGAAACTGCTCAGATTATTGACATCACACTTATTGTTTAAGGGGTTAGGGTGGGAGGGCTGAGGGTAGCACAAGTAACAGAGGGTAGCTTAAGTCCCGGGGGCCCCGGAGGGTAGCACAAGTCCCCCGGGTCCCCCGAGCTCTCCGGGTCCCTCGAGTCCCCTCGTCTCAGCTCATCTCGGCTTATCTCGACTCATTTCGGTCAGTCTCCACTCGTCGCGCCCAACTCAACTCGTTTCAACGTGTTTGGACTGATCTCGACGCACCTCGGCCAGCCTCGACACGGCTCTCCCCCTCTGTACCAGTAATCCGTGTATTCTAATAGTTATTTATTCTACACAAGCATTTAGCATGCATACATTTTTATGTGTATAGGTTTTACAGCGTGGGGAGGGCACAGTGTATGGGAAATCACAGTGTATGTGAGGCCCAGGGTTCAGAGGGGCCTTAAGAGAGTTCCAAAGTTCCTTAAGGGGATTCCAAAGGGTCTCAGGGGCGTCTAAAAGGGCCTCAGAAGGTCCAAGTGGGTCTCTCAAAATCCTCCTGGTCTTCCAAGTACCCCGGGTTTCCGAAACCCCGGGTCCCCGAATAACGCGGAAAAATCCCCATTCGCCGGGTCACCCAGTCTCAACCAGCCTCGATATATAATAACCAATGCAAACTGATCACCATGAAGAAAAAGCACAGATAAATGATAGAGCCCACGAAATAAGAACTAATAAAATACTAAATAAAGTGTTGATGACCTATACAATTAATAATCATCCATCCACCCCAATGGGTACTGAGACCTCACATACACTGTGGCTTCCCGTGCACTGTGGCCTCCCATTCACTGAGCCATCTCATCCACCGTGGAGTCTCCTACACTGCACCGTGAGCTCCCATAAAATGTAGCCTCCTTAACACTGTTGCCTCCTATAAACTGTGGCCTCTCCTACGCTTGGGTCTCCCACATACTGTGGCCTCATATAAACTGTTTCCTCTATATGTCTGTGGCCTCCTGCACACTGTGCGTTCCCGTGCACTGAAGCCTCAAAGACTGTAGCCTCTTGTAGAATGTGGCCTCCCATACACTGTGACCTCTCATGCATTGTGGCTTCTCATACACTGCCCCCCCCCTCCAACTGGGACCTCATATCAACAGTGGATTCCCTTGCACTGAGACCTCCCATACACTGCAACCTCCCATCCACTGTATCCTCCCATCTATCTATCACTATGTTGTCTACATAACTTACCTCCCATGCATGGTCCACACAGAGCGCAGGCTGGTCTGACAGGGTTTTATTAATGCACTCTTTATTTAGATGCAGGAAGGGCGACGTTTTGACAGTTTACGACACCAGCATATTTTTAGAATAAGCCAAGAAAATATCAGAAATGCCAAAGTTTACACAGCGCACATTATAACACAATATCACGCCATGCATTTCCTTTAAAACAATGAGTAAATAAATAGTTTTATTGAAATTATTTACGGAAAACCTTGTAAACAATTTGAATTTATTTTTTGGTAAAAATTTGCAGATTGAATCGATTTTTGAACATGATATAAAAATTAGTCGGTGTATTGTGACCGGCAACAACCACAGCACATTTCACAAAAAAAAAAGCTGTAGCGTGTAGCGGCGGCAAGTACAGCCCACATCACAGCCAGTCTGTAGAGTGTGACCGGCGGAAAACACCGCCCACGTCAGAGCTAGTCTGCAGAGTATAGCCAACAAGCACAGCCCACTACACAGCCAGTCTGCAGAGTATGGCCAACAAGCACAGCCCAATACACAGCAAGTCTGCAGAGTATGGCCAATAAGCACAGCCCACTACACAGCCAGTCTGCAGAGTATGGCCAACAAGCACAGCCCAACACACAGCAAGTCTGCAGAGTATGGCCAATAAGCACAGCCCACTACACAGCCAGTCTGCAGAGTATGGCCAAAAAGCACAGCCCAATATACAGCAAGTCTGCAGAGTATGGCCAATAAGCAAAGCCCACTACTCAGCCAGTCTGCAGCGTAAAGTCAACAAGCACAGTCCACTACACAGCCATCCTACAGAATGTAGTCAACGAGCACATCCCATTTCACAGTCAGCAGAGTATGGCTAACAAACACAGTTAGTCTAAAAAAGATGAAAGCACAGATAGGGCGAACAGTGAGGAGCTCAATCAGAGACAGTCAGCCCTCTAGCAGAGTATGGCCAACAAGCACAGCCCACCTACCGTAGGGAGGGGCGCCGACGCTGCGCCGGGACCAGATGCCACCCGAAATTGATGACAGATATTCTCGGTGCGGTCTCGAGCCTGTAATATCTCGAGAAGCAGCCACGCCAATAAAGCAGTACGCATTCGCTGCTTTATGGCCCCGGTCAGGTTCCTAATGAAAACTACCGTGGCTGGAAAGCGTCGCCATGAAGGAAAGGACTTGGAAAAGACTGTGACGGTACAGCGCTCACCTACATGAAAACAATGCCGGTGCTCAGCAGAAGAGTGTTGGGAAGGGGTTAGGTTTTACTTCACAGCTGCTGTAATGTTGTCTATAAATCTCTTTAAATTACGGGAATAATTTAAAATTCATTCAGGAAATGGAGTTGCATATTTGTTTTTTGGATTTTTTACAGATATATTGCCTGCCCAATATATCGATGACAATAATAAATGCAGAAATAATTAATTATATAATGTAACTAAAAACGTGGAAGGAATGTGCTACAATAAATAGTGATGCGGTATTTTCATTAGAAGTGTACAACAATAACATTTAACATTTGGAAAATGAATGTAACAAAGCTATAGTCAGTCATGGTGGATATTATTCTGAAATGTAATTCATTTTGAAAAATAAGTTAACATTCACAGAGAGGTGAACCCCTCTTTAATCGATATTCAAAAATAAATTCATGTCACAAAAAAAAAACATTTTAGCTATGCCTTCGGCGAGCACAGTGTGTGAACGACGAGTTGAGAAGTTCTTTAGACTCCAATAATATTTGTTAAGTTCGATTTTTGAAACATCAAGTAGCTATGCCAAGATATAATTATTTCTACAAAGTAAAAAAATAACTCATCAGCTTCAAAATTATTTTCAACTTCTATCTGTCACGTCCGAAAACGCACACGAAACTTGGGCTTACATCATATGGAAAGTATAGTATTAATTAATATAATATTACAGGTCGTAAAAGATATGGGTGAAGATATTGTTATAAAAGCTTATCCACTCGGAGGGCACAACGAATCTGAACGGTAGCCTAAAAAGGACTCCCAGTGGAGCCCCTGCCAAATATATGGCGATCGAGCGTTGTTTGTAGTGTCCTATTTGTTCTATTTAAAAGCTACCACTGATTGACATTGACGCATAAGATTAAATTTGTGCAGGTATATGTCTTATGCCTAGCCCTGGAGCCGGAGTGAGATAATAGTATAGGAACTGGATGGAAGCACGCTATGGCGTCACTATCTTTTCATCCGTTCTCTTGTTTGGAGTGTCGCTCTAGAAAACGGTTGGGCATAGGTTAATTTAAGGGATAACTCTCGCGCGGTATTCAGATACAGTTTTCAGAAAATGAAAGATAATACACATGAAAATTGATGTAACACTGTCATTAGCTGTGATACAAACTGTATTAAATAAGTAATCACTGAAGCTATTCACGTAAATTTGCATCTATTAATTACCCAAAGTTGTTAACCGTTGTCGCTCGGAATTTTTATTCTTCACTGGTATCAAGAAAAACATACCAGTTTCCTGTGGTGATATAATGAAAATGTACTTTTTCATGCTTTATTAATAAAAGACTCACTGCACGCAGACGAAATCTTCCACAACTCTTGAAATACTCAATGTCATATAACAAAAAAACATGATAAAATCAAGTTTTTTTAATGTCCCACATTTTGAGAAATTGCAGTACCGTTCTTCAACATCAGTATTCATTGTTAAATGCAAAGTTTGAGTCACTTATTAAAAACAGAATCCATTCATGCCTTCTATTAGCAATCTTCTGTTGGAAGGAATCCCCTCCGATTCAAAGACGAGCATCAGTCTTGTAGTCTTGTACAGGTGTTTCAAAGCCTACAACCTTCTAGTTTCATTACAGGCTGAGAAACATCAATCAAGACGCTATCACGACCCGTCATCCGAAAGCATCCATGCGATCATAACTCAGCCGCGTCCGGACGAGTTACTCTCCATAAACAAAGGATCGCTTGATGATACCTCCACCCTTCCAATCTTCGTCGTGCCTAACATTAGACCATCGCATTCGCCTGCTCTTTGGCATAATGCTCAATATCGGTGTCCTGTTATGCTCGCTGAAGGACGCAATATCGCTCGCTTGTACGTGTAGGTTGTTGTGCTTCTAACACTGCCTTAGGGGTAATAGCGCTACGGGATGGAGGACGAAGGAGGTATTGTGCCAGCAGGATTTTGCCTGATCGATGGCTTTCTTTTGGATGCGGTTCCCGATCTGGGCCGTGATTGCTTCAGATGCCGGGGTTTGATGGCAAGGGGGTTAAAGGTAAGATCAGGTAACACAACCAATCATTCTCGGGATTTACTAGAGGAAATTATCCGTTCAGTCGTGAACCTGCATTTCTTTGTGCCAGATGCGCGGTTAATGTAACTCAGGGTTACATCAATCGCGCATCTTAACTTGTATTATATTTTGACATTTACTCGGTTTAGGGTAACCCGGTCATATTTTGAGGTAATGCAAATGAGCTAATGGAGTTGAACCGTATAATATCTTATATGCTCTCTGCAGCAATATTTTTACCGACATTTAATGTTACAAAAAAATGGAGGTAGCTCTCAATAAATATAAAATAATGTATTTCTTTAAAAGAATGGAAATGTTGTTGAAAATAAAGATAATAATAATACATACACCGCACAGATTATTGTTAGCTGACCCCAACACTTGAGAACCAATCATGGAACTTCGCAAAGCAACAAATACACATTCGTCTTGCAAACGCGCAAGGCAAGGTGCAGAAGTACTGGAAAATCATCTTCGACAGGCCACAGGTTTATAAAGACGTAGTTGCAGTCAGGCTATCGATTAACTTAAGTTACTTCAATTCCGTGATGATTAGCACACGTGCAGAGATCTAGCCTGGGGTTGATTGAATAGGCCGCACCAACTCCCCCCCCCCCTTCCTTGAGGTCCTAAAATATGAAAGAATGACGAGCTGGAGAAGACAAAACCAACTCCCCTCCCCTTCCTTGAAAGAATGACGAGCAGAAGAAGACAAACTCCTCTCTCTGCTACTTTCAAAACTGGACCTTGTTTAGTTTCCCAGCAAGTGATCCCGGCTCACCATCTGGCGGATGATCCTGGACGTCTCGGCCGCCATCTCTGCGCCATTGCCAGCTGATTTATTCCGAGCTTTGGGAAGTCTGATGGCGCCTGCATTCAGGGCTTCTCGGATGACCGATATAAACTAGCTAATTATATGATAAGAGGGTCACCAGTCGTTGAGGTTGACAGAAATGACTACACAAATGGATTGGGGAAGCTTGTGGATTGTGGAGGATGAGAACAGTGCTTTCTTCATCAAAGGCTGCGATGTCCTCAGCAAACGGTGATATTTTGAAATATGTTTTGATATCTGTTATAGAAACACTATACTGGCCATAAAAAATACTTACTTCGATGATGTTTATGTTCATGGTTACATTCGTAAATTTGTGCTTAATAACTCTGTCTCTTCATGAACATATTGACACTATCCGATTTTCATTTTGTACATTTAAATATTAATAATTTTTTTTCAATTTATTTTGTTTGGATTTGCTCGTCGTACTGAAGCACTCAAACAAGGAATCACAAAGTTACCACTGGAGCAAGATGTGACCGTACAGAGAGCGTGAGTTTCTCAGCAAAGCAATAACATATAATTTCGAACATTTCTATCAGAATAAGAACGTTCAAATAATCGCATGCACATTCCATAAGCTACCAACATAAGCGATAAATGATCAGTGCGCAGAGTCCTTCTCATAGAACAGTAATTTCAAGAACGCTTGTTATGGGAGGGAATCAAGTCCTCAAACTCGGGGCTCAATAGTGAGCTATAGTGCTGCCTCTTCTAAACCTACATTTTGGTCAAAAGCGGTGATCAGATACAGGTACCGTTTCGAGAGTGTGATTTTGGTACCTATATGGAGATTTCTTCAGAAAATATCCCAGTGGGGACAATAATGAATATTTTCACGAATAAACTTCGTACTACATAAATGTGATAAGTACTGCATTCTTGTTTAATTACACGCTCGAGTCATCATCTATTTGTTACGCTTTTTCAATGCAATATAAGAGAGGAACTCCAACCGGTGGGTGTGAGAAAAAAAGTTGTTAACTCAACCAAGGGCACATCTGCTTGTTCGAGCTACTAAAAATGAACCGATCACTAATTTTGGCTATCACTGTTCAAAATTCTGGGCATAACACAGCAACGAAAATATTTAAATGTGCTCATTTGGATGTATATTATCCATCATCACTGAGTTATTGTATTGGCCTACACTTCGCAGCTCGGAGCCACCTTACTCTTAAGGGCTGCTACCAGACCGGGTAAAGGAGCTGAACACTGGACAGAAATACTACGATGATGGATGTACCATGCTTGTGTCAAACATATTGAGGATGAACTTTCAATGAGATGATCGAAATAAGGATTGTGTGTTTGATTATGAAAACGAAGCAATTATTAGTACAGAATACATATAATGATACTTATTTGGGAGGGTGTATTCCGTGTTGAGTCAAAGCTGGCGAGGCTAGGATACTGCTTTCGCTCATCATGCTGCTTGTATGAAGGATTTGTATAGTGACAAGCCATGAAACCTCATCGAAAGATACATCTTGACGAACGAATAGTATTTGATACAAAAAGTACGCAATAAAAAAACAGCACTACATGTTCACAAGCGTTTACAAGTAAGAAGACAACAATAGGACGTTTGGCCCAAACTGGGTTGCCTTTTGAAAGCAAGAGGTCAAAGGCCTCTTGACTCGCACAGAAACCGCATTTTCAAGAGAAGAAGTGCTTTTGCTTTTTTTTAGGGGACATAACAACAGTGTATATTGCACGACGCGTTCTCACCCGCCCCCCAAACACCTCAACACCCCACAGGAGTCCTTTAGTCCGCAAGAGTCGGTGAGGCAAGATAATGCCTCTAGATGCATTTTTCCAAACATTTTACCCGATTTCCAGAAAATGAATTTGGGCATGTTAATTGGAAAAATGATCTAAATACTTTAATATGTCCAACCCGGCCCCTAACAGTCAGTGTGGCTAAGGCCTGGTCGGTCGACCTTGTTGTTTATTTTGGCGGGAATTTGTGAAGTGATCCAAGGGCTGGTAATGTGTGCCGGCTGGTGATCAATCATACCGGGACACCGACACCGCCTGGACAAACGGCTTCGAGGGACCGGGGCTTGTGGAGTGTTCGGGGAGGTCTTGGAGAGAGGAGACCGCGGTTTGTGAAGCTTTGGGGAAGTCTGAGAGTAAGGTTGGGGTTTGTGAAGTATTCGGAAGGAGAAGGGGAACCGGTTCGTGGGGAGTGTTCGGGCTGTCCAAAGTTGCTGGTGTGTTGGGATTGGCCCGGGGCTTGTGAAATGTTAGGGTAACCGAGGTTCGTGGATTGTAGGAAGGGGATTGATCAGGTCATCGGAAGCTAGAAAGCGAGCGAACTCAATCTGTAGGTGCATTTGGTTGATGGGATGATTTTTCCAATTCTTTCTTCCAATCCTTCCAATCTGTAGGTGCATTTGGTTGATGGGATGATTTCCCTGAATAGCAATCGCTAAACCTCATCAAACATCAAAAAATGGGAGAAGGAATATGGATGAATTCGAGTGAACAGAATTGGATAGTTAGCTTACTTGTAACATTATTTATTCCTAACATCAAATCATGTATGCAATCACGTTATAAGTATGTCCGGAAAGATATTCCAGAAATTCGTGATATCAAAACCAATCAGTAGTAGTGTTTTTCAAGCCAATCATATGCCATACATCCGCGATAGTACAAATGTTATATCAAACCTCAAAACAATTAACTTTAATACGAAGTTTCATCGAAGGAAGTAAATTGTAATATACATTTTTCTGATGAATGTACAAACAAATTTCCACGAACGCGTTGCTCGTGAGTCTTCCTTCATCTACTGATTAATTTATTCAAGTTCAGAGAAAATATGATCAATAAATTACATAAACTTGTATTCGCTCTGTGTTATCCACTCAAAGCAAATACCATGGCGCTGTTGATCTTAACTCGACACCACTGGATGGTGTTATGCGGAAGACTGCATACTGTGTTGCAGTGATTGGGGTGGCGTCTCGACACCACTGGATGGTGTTGTTGGGAAGACTGCATACTGTGTTGCAGTGATTAGGGTGGCGCCTCGACACCACTGGATGGTGTTGTTGGGAAGACTGCATACTGTGGTGCATTGATTGGGGTGGCGTCTCGACACCACTGGATGGTGTTGTTGGGAAAACTGCATACTGTGTTGCAGTGATTGGGGTGGCGTCTCGACACCACTCGATGGTGTTGTTGGGAAGACTGCATACTGTGTTGCAGTGATTGGGGTGGCGTCTCGACACCACTGGATGGTGTTGTTGGGAAGACTGCATACTGTTTTGCAGTGATTGGGGTGGCGTCTCGACACCACTGGATGGCGTTGTTGGGAAGACTGCCTACTGTGTTGCAGTGATTGTGGTGGCGTCTCGACACCACTGGATGGTGTTGTTGGGAAAACTGCATACTGTGTTGCAGTGATTGGGGTGGCGTCTCGACACCACTCGATGG
>SDVV010034129.1:0-11211 GCA_016164225.1 Gammarus roeselii
AGGGTTACCATACAATGACGAATACATTATTACCTAGGCAACTTAACCTATTCTATCCAATAGTTATGTATTTTTAATCAAGTTTGATGGTTATGTATGATATTGATATGTATGAATCTCTCCACTAGGGCTGTATATTTATCATATCAAAAGCAGTTGAATACATTTTCCCCAATTTGATCCAGCAAAAAACCTTCTGCAGATATTTGGATTCCAGAATTTACCGATAGCTCTGTTACATGTTCGGATGAGACTCAGCAGGTAGGATCCAAAAGAACTAATGCACTTCAATTTGTTACATTTTTAATGTGGGTCAGTTATACGCGATGTTAGGTTCAAAGATCTAGTCATTCTAACCAACTTAACCAATAATTATATATTTTCATTCAAGTTTGATGGATATGTAGGATATTCAGTCATTACTTTGTGCGATGTACATATCAAATCCCTCCCACACGGCTCTATTGTTCATAGTTTTTCTTCAAATGTCACACACCAGGTACACACATTCACGCTTTGTACGCATATACAGGACCGGGGCACGGTATAATGACGTCGTAAACAGGGATAATTACCGATACAATGTGGACACACACAGACACACACACATTTTGATTGCTTATACAGGATCGGTTAACATCGGAGGCACTTTACCTCTGATATATGTTTTTTTTCCATTAGAACAAAATCCCTTGTTATTGTTACAAGATATTTATTGTGAACCACCTTCACGTCATGATAGGTGAAAAGAACAAAGCATCTTAACCTATCCTATCCTTTTCTATCCAGGAATTAAATAGTATCGATCGAGTTTTCGTGCATAATTTGTTACTTTTCCATCGATTTATGATATATTCATTTTCATCCTCTCCACTTGGCTCTACATTTGATCTAGCCTATTCACACCCATCAAAACCTAACAAAACCCAACTTTATGTATGGTGTTCAGTCATTGCTATATACATATGAAGCCCTTCAAACGACTCTAAATAGTACTTCAACATGTGTGCTATTTATTTTGTTGTCACTCTCATCCCATATAAGTTAGCAGAGAGGACCCATTTTCAATCTTAGATCGTTTCAATGTGACGGGTAATTCATATTATTTTTGATTTTGACACAATTTTACGTCACTTTAAAATATTATTCACACCCATCATAACCTGACCTGACCTTACGTACGGTATTCTGTCATTGATATATACATATGAACCCTTCCAGACAACTCTAAATATCACTCTAACATACATGTTATTTATTTCGTTGTCACTCTCGAGTCATATATGTTACCAGAGAATCCCCCATTTTCAAACTTAGATGGGTTGAATGCTACAAGTATTTCATATTTGTATTCAGTTTCATACAAACGGACACATAGTCTCACACCATGTTTTTCTTAATTTACTTCAATATCTCCGATTAACTCTACAACCTTTGACAACTTGCATCTCTGAATTCTAATTTTTTCTGTTTCCATATTTTTTCTTATCCTTAATGATGACTTCGTTTCAATATCTGATCGGACGCTGATTTATATCATACCATTCTGTAACACATCTAGATCATTTACCTCGAGCTAGGTTTTCTGGCATCATTTCAACTCTTGAAACAAATTTTTTCTACGGATTTCGAAGATTCGATGTTACCTCAGACTTTCACGATGTTCACAATTCATTACTTAACCTTCGTGTTTAGGATAATATAAACATTTCATTGAGACCATACATAGTTTTTATTAGTATTTATTATTAGCATTATTTACAGACCTTGCTGCCATCATCAATATCATATACCTGGTTTTTGGTATTTAAACAGCATTGTTCGTAATCCAACAGTACTTTTCATCACTATATTTCAGTATACTCTCAAAATCCATCTTATACTTCATCATATCTTTGATGCGGATACCGAAGGCTATTCCGTTTCGTGTGTCAATAAATGTATTACTTCTTCTTCTTGAACTTAATTATTCGAATATTTTCCAATTCAAAGTCATTTTGAGATTCATCATTGAGAAATTTGCATACGTTCCAGTTTCTCTTTTGTTCTTAGCTATAATCTGTTGTCCACTACCTCAGCTGTATTACATTTTACCCTTGGATCATATAAATTATCGAGATTTGCTTCTCTTATCCCTTCCCCCTCCCCCCATCCCTCTCCTAAACTTTTACATACGAATGTAACGCGTCCACATTAGTTTCCGAAAGCAGACTTCCTTTTTCCTGCATACATTTATGAATGACTTCTCCCACTCTTTTGATTCTTGTTTGTCCACTCTGAGATAACTGTTATTTTTTCACACTAGTCAATATTTATTCGAACAGACTCGTATCATCTTCGGAGATTTCTTCTTCCAGCACTTGTAAACAAAATTTTAAGATATGAATGTTCATTTTTTGTTTATTCTATGACGAAACGTGTGTCTCCGCTTGATCTCAACGTATCACTGACTCCATTCTTGATTGCCAGCTAGCTATTATAAGTTGATTACATGTGGTTTTTCGCAAAACATTTGGCCTAACATTACTCACCTAGATCATCAACTGTGTATATGTATAGGGCTGAGTACGTATATGAATGTGTATATTCAAGCGTATGTACGTGTTACATGAGTTAAAAACATATAACACAAATTTAATATTCAAAATTTCAATAAAATTTCATATTTTCGAGGGATGTCACCTTACTCAAATAGCCAAGTTATCACTGCAAAATACAGACTTGGCTCTGTCATCCCTCGAAAATTTGAAATTTTATTGAAACGGTGAATATAAAATTTGTGTTATATATTTTTAACTCGTGTAACACGTACATACGCTTGAATATACACATTCACATACGTACGCAGCCCTATACATATACACAGTTGATAACCTAGGTGAGTAATGTTAGGCCAAATGTTTGTGAAAAACCACATGTAATCAACTTATAATAGCTAGCTGGCAATCAAGAATGGAGTCAGTGATACGTTGAGATCAAGCGGAGACACACGTTTCGTCATAAAATAAACGAAAAATATTCGAATAAATATTGACTAGTGTGGAAAATAACAGTTATCTCAGAATGGACAAACAAGAATCAAAAGAGTGGGAGAAATCATTCATAAATGTATGCAGGAAAAAGGAAGTCTGCTTTCGGAAACTAATGTGGACGCGTTACATTCGTATGTAAAAGTTTAGGAGGGGGATGGGGGGAGGAGGAGGGGATAAGAGAACAAATCTCGATAATTTATATGATTCAAGGGTAAAATCTTCATCATGATTGTAATACAGCTGAGGTAGTGGACAACAGATTATAGCTAAGAACAAAAGAGAAACTGGAATGTATGCAAATTTCTCAATGATGAATCTCAGAATGACTTTGAATTGGAAAAGATTCGAATAATTAAGTTCAAGAATAAGAAGTAATACATTAATTGACACACGGAACGGAATAGCCTTCGGTATCCGCATCAAAGATATGATGGAGTATAAGATGGATTTTGAGAGTATACTGAAATATAGTGATGAAAAGTACTGTTGGATTACGAACAATGCTGTTTAAATATCAAAAACCAGGTATTTGATATTGATGATGGCAGCAAGGTCTGTAAATAATGCTAATAAATACTAATAAAAACTATGTATGCTCTCATTGAAATGTTTATATTATCCCAAACTCGAAGGTTAAGTAATGAATTGTGAACATCGTGACAGTCGAAGGTAACATCGAATCTTCGAAATCCGTAGAAAAAAATTGTTTCAAGGGTTGAAATGATGCCGGAAAACCTAGCTCGAGGTAAGTGATCTAGATGTGTTACAGAATGGTATGATATAAATCAGCGTCCGATCAGATCTTGAAACGAAGTCATCATTAAGGATAAGAAAAAATATAGGAAACAAAAAATTAAAATTCAGAGAGGCAAGTTGTCAAAGGTTGTAGAGTTGAGCGGAGATATTGAAGTAAATTAAGAAAAACATGGTGTGAGACTATGTGTCCGTTTGTATGAAACTGAATACAAATATGAAATACTTGTAGCATTCAACCCATCCAAGTTTGAAAATGGGGGATTCTCTGGTAACATATATGACTCGAGAGTGACAACGAAATAAATAACATGTATCTTAGAGTGATATTTAGAGTTGTCTGGAGGGGTTCATATGTATATATCAATGACTGAATACCGTACGTAAGGTCAGGTCAGGTTATGATGGGTGTGAATAATATTTTAAAGTGACGTAGAATTGTGTCAAAATCTAAAATAATATGAATTACACGTCACATTTAAACCATCTAAGATTGAAAATGGGTCCTCTCTGCTAACTTATATGGGATGAGAGTGACAACAAAATAAATAGCATATATGTTAAAGTATTATTTAGAGTAGTTTGGAGGGCTTTAAATGTATATAGCAATGACTGAATACCATACATAAAGTTAGATTATGTTAGGTTTTGATGGGTGTGAATAGGCTAGATCAAATGTAGAGCCAAATGGAGAGGATGAAAATGAATATATCATAAATCGATAAAAAAGTAACAAATTATGCACGAAAACTCGATCGCTACTATATAATTCCTGGATAGAAAAGGATAGGATAGGTTAATATGCTTAGTTATTTTCACCTATCATGACGTGAAGGTGGTTCACAATAAATATCTTGTAACAATAACAAGGGATTTTGTTCTAATGGAAAAAAAAAACATATATCAGAGGTAAAGTGCCTCCGATGTTAACCGATCCTGTATATGCAATCAAAATGTGTGTATGTGTGTGTGTGTGTGTGTGTGTGTCTACATTGTATCGGTAACTATCCCTGTATACGACGTCATTATACCGTGCCCCGGTCCTGTATATGCGTACAAAGCGTGAATGTGTGTACCTGGTGTGCGACATTAGAAGAAAAACTACGAACAATAGAGCTGTGTGGGAGGGATTTGATATGTACATCGCACAAAATAATGACTGAATATCCTACATATCCATCAAACTTGAATGAAAATACATAAGTATTGGTTAAGTTGGTTAGAATGACTAGATCTTTGAACCTAACATCGCGTATAACTGACCCACATTAAAAATTTAACAAATTGAAGTGCATTAGTTCTTTTGGATCCTACCTGCTGAGTCTCATCCGAACATGTAACAGAGCTATCGGTAAATTCTGGAATCCAAACATCCGCAGAAGGTTTTTTGCTGGATCAAATTGGAGAAAATGTATTCAACTGCTATTGATATGATAAATATACAGCCCTAGTGGAGAGATTCATACACATCAATATCATACATAACCATCAAACTTGATTAAAAATACATAACTATTGGATAGAATATGTTAAGTTGCCTAGGTAATAATGTATTCGTCATTGTATGGTAACCCTTTTTGCATTCATCGATACTTGATTTCCTGTATGTTATCGTACATCGATATATATTTCGCTAATTATGTACCTTAGACATGGTTTATATCCTAGATCTTGTGGATTGCGGACCTTACAATGCAGATCTGTATGAAAAATTGTTAAGAGTGGATTTATTGAATATATGATATAATAGACGAAAATGGTAGGAGCAAAACGTCCAACACTACAAAAAAAAATCATATTCCAACTGTAAAACCTTACATAAATCTTGCTAACGCTTCAACATTCGTAACAGTCGCTGACGTATGGGGTAAGTTTACAAAAACGTTTTGAACTCGTAAGTCCACAAACGAGCGATGTCCTAACATTACTCGGGACTGGTCGATATTACTGGACTTGTAACAAGCGAAGTGAAGAAATATATGTATAAATGTAGGCACACAATCTGCTAAAGATTGGTAAAACTACAGGGTCAAGTGGATAGATTTGACAAAGATAAAGGTTAAATAAATGAAGAAAAAATACCTGACATAAGTATGAAACGGGGGATAATATACAATCCTTGGTAATTTTAGGTTAGAATGAGTTAAGATTATGGCCATCATTACAGACCTTCAGTGAAAAATGTTAAAGTGGATCTGGTGAATGGTCGAAAAGGCAAATATTCTGAATGGGAACGCAGTCTCATAACAAAAGCCTGAATTAATCAAAAACTTCTAAGTGACTAAAGTGCAAACGAAATACAAACATTTATAAAAGTAAGACTTGCGGGAATAAGCATCTAGCAAAGACCTGCAATTGGATAACCTAATTGAGATGTACGTTCAATTCTTGAAGAATTTCAACCCTAACACTCAGCACAAATTCGGTAGAGTAGTTCTCCAAGGTAATATGGAAGCGGACCCAAATCCTATGTCGGGAGGGGAAACACCAAATTTTTGAATCATTACATCCAAACATGCGTATTTTATACCCAATATCCCATGAAAATAGGCAAATTTATATCAAATACAGATATATTCCTATGATATCAAATCAAAATGGATAACAATAACTATACAATAGCTAAATAAGATTTTCTACTCTACCCTAAGCAACTACGATTAACTATTATATACGGTGTATCCTACCGCACCCAGATGATGAATCCTACTCCAATATCCGACGTGATCTGGTTCATGACTAAGATCGTATACTAACATATCAAAAAATATCTGACATTTTACGCTGGGTTAATGTGAAAAATGTTATTTTATACTATCATACCATTCAAATCTATAATAAATTCCTAGACCTAACTGATGCTATGGCTCTGGGTTTACATATCCAAGCCTACTGTGTCATAAAAAATGAACTCTCTAATGCTTTACTAGGTCACTTCTCAGCAATCTACCACTGATATATAACAAATTCAGAGGTAGCACACTGTCATGATACGATGCCACAGACGTACCTCGCATCTGTTAACCCATCGTCTCTGAACAGCCTCGAACAGAGATACATCCCGTTGAACACGGATGAACTCCAAAAATGACAACCAAAGAGTATAAACCACCTCTACACTAGGACCCATCCATCCAGTAAATTATCATCTAAACGTTAAACTACACATTTGCTAGGGATCAATGACGAAAAATTTCACAAAGATGCAGTACGGACTTACACCTCTCAAACATACAATCCTATGACTCTCGTGGAAAAAAAACATAACATCAGGAACATATATAAAATAGCTAAATAAGGTTCTCTACTCTGCTATATTTCACATAAAAATTGTACTACATTATGGTATCCATCCTAATAAATCGGTTTACATATACAAACAAGCATAAACAGAATGAGCTTTTGCCTAGGGGTCTCTCTAACTCCTCCTAAATATTGAAGAATGGTCGTACAATAAATATACAATACCCTAACAGCAAGACCAAATTTGAAACAAATCGTCTGTTCTATATCTATAATAACTATGTCAAATATTGTATCAGAATGAAAGAAGATATATAAAACACTAAAAATGAACAATACGTAACTAAATTCGACCTGAAATAATGTTCTATAATGTAGATACGTACGTAATATTCCCTAAATTGTATAGATAACCAACAGATTGCATTGAAGATGGAAATTCAACAGAGAACCTACAAAACTGAAAGACCTATACTAAAACTCACGAGATAAAAACAAAGCAAGAAGATTAATTCTCTACCATACCCAAAACATACATTAAAACGTGATGAATGCGAATGAACTATCATTTAACCAAACAAACAAGAAATGTGAACATGATACCATGACATGCAGGCGACGTAACTGAAACCTATAGTAAATACGGTGTAGTAAATACAAAAATCTAATGAAATTGGCCACAACTTCTATCCAAAACAGGGATAAATTAACACTTTAACTAAAGTAACTACGGCTAAATTGTAACAGATGTGTCATATATACATATAAAACTACCACAATGATGCACCAACCGACCCCATTATGCCTGAAATATTGTGGAAGCTGCCAGCCTACAATACATTAAAATGCCTAAAACTGTATGAGTTAACTGATCGAAGTTCCAAAAACAGCAAAAATTCAACATAAATCAATCGATCATTACTAAGTATACATAACATAATATTTTAACTTACAGTAAATCCATATCGTTCAGGTATTTTCGCTATTGGAAAAACGCATCAATGGAACACTGATATGAATGTTTCAAAACTGGATAATGCAATATGGGGTAGACAGGAACTCGTAACGAAGATACAGCATCCTAAGAAAAAATATATATACATTAACGGCAAACAACCTGATAAATAATCCTTTCTATTTCTATAGATATTATATACATATGGAATAAATAGGTGGGCAACACAGAACCTTGCCTGTAATCTTACCTTCAGGCTGGTACAAACAGGGTCGTTCGCACACTAAGGCTGCAAATTGAGTTATATTATAACCAACATATATGTCCACAGAAAAAAATATATAGAAACAATAAACCAGCCATAAATATATAACAATATATACACTCACAACGTAGCAAACGTGCCACGGAATCAAATTTATAAGACAAGGAATAGACAAGAGCAAACTCACATAATTTTCCATGAGCGCATCCAACTTTCTACCTAGGGAGGGGGGGGGTTCTCTACCGCACCAATCCCCCCTCCAGAAAACTTGCTATAACACTATTCATACCAGAATCGGATAAATATATATAACGAGCAACAGTTAGTGACCAATTATACTTCACTACAACCATTTAAAAAAGAAAAAACATATATAAATACAATATATATCAAAATACAGTACAAATTAAAATGTTCATAACATAAACCTTGCCAATCAAGGCCGCAAGCCTGCTTCCGTCCCGCCGTTTCCCTTCCGTCCCCCCCCCCCTTCCGGTTTCCCCCCCTTCCCCCGTCCGTTAGCTGACACGAGCACCAAACCAGTTCCTGTACCCACCGTCCCCCGCTCCCCGTTTCTACGCTCGGTGAGTCAAGGTGCATGCATCGCGCCCCACCCCGCCCACCAAAAGTAACTCTTTTATCCCTATCTATAATCCTCCACTTATCTGCGTCTTGGTGATATATATACTACTTACAAATGTCTCCTTTCCCTTCTTAATTTCAATTTACAAAGGACCGACATGTAGACACTTTTTGCCGTATACGTGCTACAACTACTATTGTCCCGTATATGAGCTACAACTACTATTGTGCCGTATTTGTTCTACCAACACTATTCGTTACCTTGAAACTCTATTTTCGGAATTCCAAGAAATTCTCTTGAGGCCCACAGCTCCTTATTTCCGCTGCAGCCACAAGGGTGCCGGACCTCGCCTCTTCTACTAATTTTGATTAGGGCCTATTGATTATTGATGGGCTAAACTGATTTTTTATAACAGTTTGTGATGAAATTAGCATGATGAGACAGCAAGGTTCATTTTACACGGAGATGAAATTACTCGATCCGTTTGACGTGACAGCAATTGAAGGATTCTACATGTCGAATTAGACAGGCCTGCAATGCATTTAAGACAACAGAATAACGTGAGAAAACAGTTCGGTGTTCAAGACAACTTCACACTCTTAATCCCAGAACACCGCTGGGCAGACGGCCAGACTGAAGCAGCGTGGCAGGCATAGGATTATTTTCGATTAGAAGTGAAGTCCCTGCAATGTGCCGGGATGAGGTGAGTCGGATGCAGGTGGGTGTATGATCGACAGGTTGGGATGAGGTGAGTCGGAAGCGGGTGGGTGTATGATCGACAGGTTAGGATGAGGTGAGTCGGAAGCGGGTGTGTGTATGATCGTCAGGTTGGGATGAGGAGAGTCGGTAACGGGTGGGTGTATGATCGACAGGTTGGGATGAGGAGAGTCGGTAACGGGGGTGTGTATGATCGACAGGTTGAGATGAAGAGAGTCGGTAACGGGTGTGTGTGCGATCAACAGGTTGGGATGAGGAGAGTCGGAAACGGGTGTGTGTATGATCGACAGGTTGGGATGAGGAGAGTCGGTAACGGGGGTGTGTATGATCGACAGGTTGTGATGAGGAGAGTCGGTAACGGGTGTGTGTATGATCGACAGGTTGTGATGAGGAGAGTCGGTAACGGGTGTGTGTATGATCGACAGGTTAAGATGAGGAGAGTCGGTAACGGGTGTGTGTATGATCGACAGGTTGGGATGAGGTGAGTCGGATGCGGGTGTGTGTATGATCGACAGGTTGGGATGAGGAGAGTCGGTAACGGGTGTGTGTATGATCAACAGGTTGGGATGAGGAGAGTCGGCAACAAGTGTGTGTGTATGATCTACAGGTTGGGATGAGGAGAGTCGGTAACGGTTGGGTGTATGATCGACAGGTTGAGATGAAGAGAGTCGGCAACAAGTGTGTGTGTATGATCTACAGGTTGGGATGAGGAGAGTCGGTAACGGTTGGGTGTATGATCGACAGGTTGAGATGAAGAGAGTCGGCAACAGTTGGGTGTATGATCGACAGGTTGGGATGAGGAGAGTCGGTAACGGTTGGGTGTATGATCGACAGGTTGAGATGAAGAGAGTCGGTAACGGTTGAGTGTATGATCGTCAGGTTGGGATGAGTAACGTCGGTAACGGTTGGGTGTATAATCGACAGGTTGGGATGAGGAGAGTCGGCAACGGGTGTGTGTATGATCGCCAGGGTGGGATGAGGAGAGTCGGTAATGGGTGTGTGTATGATCGACAGGTCTAAATCAAACTGAAAGAAGCACGCAACCAAAGCAATCATTTGTAATAGTCCTCGAGACCACGGAGGAAAAGACGATTAATAAATACGGATAACGACGACGTGGTTAGATCACAGACCAATAAAATTGCAATGCGAAATGTTTTGTTAAACAACCAACAGAACTGTAAAATGTTTTGTAAAACAACCAACAGAACTGTGAAATGTTTCGTGGAACAACCAACAGAACTGTGAAATGTTTTGTAAAGCCACCAACAGAACTGTGAAATGTTTTGTGGAACAACCAACAGAACTGTGAAATGTTTTGTGGAACGACCAACAGAACTGTGAAATGTTTTGTGGATGTGGGAAACATTTCTCATACCCTGCCAACTAAGACATTCCATTGTTAACCCATGTGTATATGTGTTTCGATAGTGGAGGAGGCTTGGTGTCGTGTTTGGTTTCCTGGGGTTTAGCCGGGGAGGGTAACACATCGCCCCCCCTTTCTTCACCCCCGGTTCTTGAAGCGCGGGAAATCGACCTCCTTTCTCTCGAAAGCACTTCTAGACTTGTAAACAATTGAGAATGAAGTAATGCGAATAAGTAATGATTAAAAGAGAATGAAGTGATACAAATAAGTAATGATTAAGATGAATGTCTATGTTGA
>SDVV010034130.1:0-11211 GCA_016164225.1 Gammarus roeselii
TGCACGCTCTCTCGCCACCTCCACATTCATGTCTCTCCTTCCCAACGCCTGCTTCACACCATCCATCCACCCAAACTTCGGTCGACCTCTAGGCCTGCGACCACTCGCCTCAGCATTCATCACCCTTTTCACCAATCTCCCTTCATCCATCCTCTCCATGTGCCCAAACCATCTCAGAACACGCGAATCCACTCTGTTCTCCCACTTCTTCACCATCCCTGTTCTGTTTTAAACCACGTCGTTGGTGATCCGGTCTCTCAGCGTTACTCCAGCCATGCTCCTCAAACATTTCATCTCGAAAACATTCATCCTTCTTCTCTCTACTTTCACCCCCCAAGCCTCAGCTCCGTAGAGCACAGTTGGGACAACAACACCCTCATACAGCTCTCTCTTTGCTCCCATCCCCAACGTCCTACAGCTCATTACAATCTTTAGCGCACTCAACACTTCACATCCCTCCTTCACTCGCGCCTTCACTTCAGTTCCCACTAGTTCAGTTATCTCCACATGGGAGTTACTTCCACATGGGAAAGATAATAAAATACTAAAATAAAGTGTTAATGATCTATAAAATGAACAGATTATAGAAACCTTCAAATACCTCAACGGTTGTACTAGAGCTAGCCCCGAGGTATTCTTTGATCAAGAATATAACCCATGGAATAGAAATAATGGACAAAACTGCAGCTAAAACCATTCAAAACATAATTGTCGAAAACTCCTTTCCGATCAAGATGCCAATAATTTGGATCAGTTTTCCACATAATGTGGTCAACAGTTATAACGTCAAAACTTAAAAAAATGCCTCGAGAATCACTGGGAGACTAATCCACCGTGTTACTAAGAAAATGCGTCGTATGGACTCTTGCCGCCGAAGGTGGCAAAACACCTCCGTTAGAGCTTCCAGCGGCCGACAGCTCATGAATAATGGGCATCACATCTCTGCTGGGCAAGTTGTACTGCAAATTCAATTTTGAAGTATTGATAGAATGGACTCTTCAGCCCGTCCCAGGCCAACTGCTACTGAAGTGAACTTGGTGTGCAGGTGGAAAACACGAATGAGATGAAATTAACAGTTTTAATCATTATGATAAATTAATAGAATTGCTTCAACCCTTTACTTACACAGGAATTCGAGACATGAGCTAATAAAGCAATTGGGAACAGCATTATATAAAAATAAATATATTTACAAAATAGCATCTATGTACATCTGACTCGCGAAATTTATAAACTCTTTTAGAATATGTACAACTCTATTGGCACATGGCATGAAGAGCTTGATCAGCAGGTGAAAATTGGAGGGATCATATCAACATTACTTTACATACCAGGACTTGTTGTATTATGAATGATATTGCTATTGGTAGGAAGACGATATTGCGAAATTCTGAAGATTGGATTGAAATAAATTATAACATGAATCTCAAAATAGACAGTATGACTTTGCATTTCAATTATTAATATACTATAATTGAATTATATTATAAATCACGCAAAAATCTTATTAATACATAACTACACAGCGTACATCACTAGTTCTATCATAAAATAAATATATATCAAGTAATCTAGAACAATTTTAATAAATTCAGTAAGCGGTGGACCCGATTCATAAAAATGGGTAGGACCACCATCGAGTGAACAACAAATTTGCATAAAAGTGCACGGTTTGAGTGTCCTGCCAAAACTCAAGTTGACAGTGAGCGTGTAACATTAATTAGTTCTAACATAATCACAAGCGTAAGAAAAATATTCATAAACTATTGGACAATCGGCTATTCTGGCATTCAAGAGCCACGCAATATTTTGATTACGTCGATCAAGTTATAACGGTTGAAAAAGATCTATAGGAAAATATAGAAAGTTGACCAGCTATTGCTGTTTTATAACGAAGTTACGTTTTTGTAACGGCCCAAGAGTTTCTTTATAAAATTACCGAGTGACATCAAAAATCGCCGACATCAGAGAGAGAATATCTCGACAATCATTGCTTCAGTCGATGTTGCATGTATCTACCTTTATACCTGGAAATCTTCACCATGAAAGTTTAGGCCATCTGACGTCATTGTTTACAAATCTGGACTAGGTTTACAGTCTGATGGAAGGTGACGTATCCTCGCCAAGACAATGATGGGCTTGTCGCGGTAACCACTGTACTCAAGCATCGTCATTCGTACTAAATTTTCTAAAGGCAATAGGCCAAAGAAGCAAGAAATGTATCACAGTTACTGTCGCGCAGTTGCAAGAGTTGTAATAAGAGGGACAACAGGCCTCATGCAGGACTTGAGATGGCTACAGTTCCCATAGGAATGAGGAGTCTCTAACGTCAAGAAAATTATATCAAAAATATAATGATTTCACTCGAGCACAAGGCACCATTGCACGGCGGGAGTGAGAGACTACGATTCGTTGTCAGGATGCTTTCTTAAACCTTGTTGCGGAGGATAAGCCAGACAGTAACTGAGTGGATTTTCTTCAACTCCTATTGTTAAACTCAGAATCAACACCCAACATCAGAATGTGACATAGCAGGAAGATTAACCCCAAATATCTAAGGCCAACACCAGATATATGTAAGATTAACCACAAATATCCAAGCTTAAAACCAAATATCTGTAAGATTAACCTCAAATATTTAAAATTTAAATCAAATATCTGTAAGATTAACCCAAATATCTATTCAGAGCTCAGATATGATTATCCCTTGCGTGCAGTATGGAGAGCGATCCCGGTTGCTATTCAAGATCAACAGAAATCTTAAACGCAAACTTTCCGCTGATTCTGTGAATATAATGAAAACTTGAGCTGCAAGTCATTTAGCAGCTGTGTTGAGATAAAATGTCGTACTTGAAAAACATTTTTAATCAAGTTGAATTATCAATTGGAAATGACTTGACTATTTCTTCGTTAAAAACTATAACCATCAAGGAACTTTCTTTCACTACTGTACAATGTGCAGGTACTATTTAGAGTACCTGAGATCGGGGGATTTTTTTTTAAATCAATGCAGTTTGACTTGACAATCAGGCCTGTGAACTGTTATCCGAATTGAACTTCAAAGATACTTAGCTACTCTGGTCGAGTTAACGCCTTTCAGAGCCGAAAAAGAAGAGATAAAAAACGGGGATCTTGTGCATGAGACCATCGCTCAGTGCATGGTACCTAATGATGACCGCAAGAATGGAAAGAATGAGAGGTAGAGAGAGAGAGAGAGAGAGAGAGAGATACAGCCCCAAGAATAAAGCGCCACACTCTAACCTAAACTGTTCTGGGACATTCATTATGTGCACAGAGGAGCGCAAAGTACTACACTATAGGTTGAGCTCGACCAGCTAGCCTATGGTTCAACCAAGGCAATAGCGGGTTCCTGACAAAGAACGTGCTTCAATGGATACCTCGACCAAGTATCGATCTTAGAACAGACTTGACGAACGTCAAATAGTTGTCGCGAGCCTGTCAACCTCATTCCTCTTGATCATAATCGGTAGCGTGTGTGACAGGCTTCTTATTCGCCTTCCTGTGCGCTTCCCACTCTACGAGGCAGAAGGTGAGCGTCCCCGCCGTGCAGAATATCACGAGGATGATGAGGTGAAAGTGCAGCGGCAGCACGCTCGAGTAGAAGAAGCAACACGCCGCGCTCAAGCTCTGAGTGAACTTGAACAGTGCGAACGCTGGTCCGGAGTTGTCACTGTAGACTGAACCGAGGATGGAGTAGATCTGAGTGTTGAAGCAAGCGTCACCCAGACCCAACAGAAAACTGCAGAACAACGCCAACACCGCGCTGTGAAAGGATGGACATGATAGGTTAGATACAACAGTTATTAGATTAGAGTGATCGGTTCAAGTAATGCACGGGTGCCACTCTTTGTGAAGTAACTTCGATGTCTGCGACATCAAACTTCAATGTCTGCGACATCAAACTTCAATGTCTGTAAAGCGTCGAAAATCAAATAAGCAACTAGGTACAAATAGTTAGAGGCCGTAGGGTATGCAACACTCTCGTGGCGTTTCCAGAGTACAGATCCGTAAAGCTCAATGTAATTCTCTCAGGGATTCACTAATAGCAAGAGCTGTGATTTACTCTTACCGGCATGTTTGTTGCAGTGACTCATCTAAACAGAAAACTGCAAAGGGAGCAGAGTTGTATGAACAGTAGCGGAAGAAAATTCGTTAATGAGTAGTCCCAACCGAGAAAAAACAAGCACGATTTTTCCACATGGAATTTAACTTCATTTACAAAATTCTGACAGTATTATATCTAGACAAAGCTTTTCAATGAATAAAATTAATTAAATTCCCGACGAGTTCAAATATTGAGTTGAAAATTAACATTAAAGTTTTTCCAAATCTTCAATCACAAACTAACTTTCGTTCGCTACTGATGATTCAAATTATGTAAGAGGAGATGGAAACCAACTTGAATGTATAGATTAGGAAACGCAAGCATTTGCCCGTAAAATCCACTGCAACCCTGTTGTGAAATGAGGTAATAGTTTACGGTTCAGACTGTCGTCGAATAAGTTTAAGATACTGTTGAGACTGATGCCACAGGTTAGATAAGATTCGAGTGACCAGCTCTCTAGCGCGATATGGGACTGTTGCTAACAGTGCCTGTAATACGAAACGATTTAATTGCATTTATGGATAAGACGAATTTAATCGTCCCATAGTTAAATCTAACCGTTCATCTGAGCAAACTTGGAAAGCCATTGCGAGGCTTTACAGGTGGAAGGCTGGGAAAGGAAGCATGTAATTATATGGACGGTGGAGAGCAGCTATCGACCGTCTAACCCACCATGTCTTTGTACGAGTGGATATTTTGAATAGATGCCGGCCCCCAATGAGTAAATGCCCAATTATAGTTAACTTTATAAGCCATCGTATCTATGATGGTGGACATTTCGCTATAATCAGCTATTTTAGATCAAATATACAAAGCTGTGTTGGATTTCATGCCTGGAAAATAATCAACATATCTTATCTCAGTAATGTTCACGAATGAACAAAAGACCTGAACCATTCTCGAATACGGGAAGATATTCTCTCCAACATCGCTAAAGCAAAAATTCGTGAAGAGATTTAACATCAGAGGAAGAGAGAAGAGCAAATATCAGCGACATCATTTAAATCGCGTTGTCAAAAATTTCAAGAAGAAATAAAATTCAAAAGGTGCAGTCCCAAGGACACAGGACTTTCAAAACAAAGGCAGTAGCAAATCAACTTATCAGTAAAAAGATTCAGGAAGATCCTACCCTTTCCTTTAACAAGTTGCTAGAAAACTCAACTTGAACAAGTGTACTACTAATAACATTCTTCGTACGTAACTGATAATGAAATCACACAAGTGCCAAGAACTTAGTGAAACTCATAAAAATCAACTTTTGTCTATTTTTTATGGGAGTCAAATTCATACATTGATCAACAATTTTTATGTTTTCTTGGATGAGAATTAGATGAAGCTGAGGCCACATTCCAATAATCTAAATCCAAGATAGTGGAGCTTTACAACCCCTCATAAATAGAAAGATTGTCTGATGAAGCTGCCCAACGCCTAACCAAAGAAGAAGTCAGGCGAGCTGAGGCGAGCTCCTGCCGTACATCAAAACTTTGTGCCATCAATTTACGAGCTCACTTCGAAGCAGAGTTGTAGTGACGAGTATCTTTTTCACAGTAAAACACTGAAGTTCATCATAATTTAGTTTGTACCTGGTAAGGAAAATAATGCAATATAAATTTTCTGTGGTTTCAATCCATGTCTAGAATAATACTCTTTAACAGACAACCTGTGGTGGTAAACAAGGATGCAAAAAGTTAGATGAATGAGATAGAACAGCGTAGGCACCACATCACTGAATTTACCTGGGCTCTCCCGATGGGAAGTAGGTGGGATCGTACGTGTCGCCGAGAGGCGCAGCTGATGGGACGTTCAGGAAGATCAAGTAGAAGCAGACGACATGGAGCAGGAAGCCCAGGATAACGATCGGATCACGGCCGAACTTGATTGTCTTGCTGCCGAAGATGCCGAATGTGGCACCGCCTGCACGATAATTTTTTTTTTACACAAAGTTGTTCTAACTGTGGGGTGCAGATAGTCACCGTAGTGAGTGTGGCTCTTCCATCACGTTAGTGCCCGTCTGTGACGTCAGAAAGTGTTTTAATTTCACGCAATGGGGTTCGTAGTAAGGGTGGCTCTTCCTTCATGTTAGTGCACGTCTATGACGTCAGAAAGGGTTCTAATTTCACCCAATGGGGTTCGTAGTGAGAGTGGCTCTTCCTTCATGTTAGTGCACGTCTGTGACTTCAGAAAGGGTTCTAATTTCACCCAATAGGTTTGTAGTGAGCGTGGCTCTTCCTTCAGGTTAGTGCACGTCAGTGACTTCAGAAAGGGTTCTAATTTCACCCAATGGGGTTCGTAGTGAGCGTGGCTTTTTCTTCAAGTTAGTGCACGTCTGCGACTTCAGAAAGGGTTCTAATTTCACCTGGGGTTCGTAGTGAGCGTGGCTCTTCCTTCATGTTAGTGCACGTCTGTGACTTCAGAAAAGGTTCTAATTTCACCCAATGGGGTTCGTAGTGAGTGTGGCTCTTCCTTCACGTTAGTGCACACCCGTGACGTGAGGAAGGGTTCTAATTTTCCCCAATGGGTTCGTAGTGAGTGACTCTTCCTTCACGTTAGTGCACGTCTGTGACGTAAGGAAGGGTTCTAATTTTACCCAATGGGGTTAATGTCTGCCTCAACTAGGCCGCCAATAAAGGTATATGACCGCATATTGCCAGGTTTTATTCTCTATAATTCATAGCGTCTCACATCAGTCGTTTAGCAAAGCAGGCATTGAAAATTTGCAAATCCCTATGATGTTCGCCATCAAGTGGAAGTGGTTGGACATACCTTTTCTGGTATAGAACGGAATTAAACCCAACTTTCCCAGGCACGACTGACTTATCCTCAATGCAGATACGAAGATCTAATCCAAGCAGGAATGTAACTCGCGGTCCTAATACAAACATTCTTCATCCATTCCCTCCCCCTCCTAAAGCTAATGGTTCACGGGTTGCACGGGGTCACGACCCAACCGGGGGGGGGGGGGGGGGGAACACCTTATTTCCTTTCAGACCTTCTATTTTTCACCCTTCACTATCACTCCCTCTCTACCCAATTCTAGATACACTTTTACCCTTGTTTACTACATTTACCTCGTTTGTTCTGTTAGAACTCCTTTAACGTATCTATCCACTTATTTCGACAAATCTTCCTCATACTTATTATTATACTTTTCTTTCTCTATCTACTTTTTATCCTCCCCTTCTTTCATATTTAAACTGCAACCTAATTTCACCTTATCTATCACTTTTCTATGATCTTATCTACTTCCTTTTATGTTATCATTTACTATACTTTATGTTTGTGACATATAATTTCCTGTATCTATTCTCGTCAACTTTCCAGGTGGCCAAAATTAGAAAACAAATGTACAGATGGTGGGATGAAGAAAAAAAAGTACAGATCATGGGATGAACTCCAAGGCACTCACGCGGCGACCGGTTTAGGTCCCTTGGGCCACTGCTGGTTGCGGTGTGTGGGCCGCATTGTAGATATTTTTAGCGTGTCACTCCCCGCTATTGCTGGTCCCGCTGTGACCCACCTGTCCCCGCAAGTGGCTTAACCGAAAGATCGGATGATGCTGTCTAGTGGCTGTGGGAATAGGGGTGCGGAGCCAGTTCCCTCCCTACCCAACACTCCACTTTGGCTTCACGACTTTCGATTGAGACGGTAACCTCTTCGTGGGCGACGAGAGGTAGGATTATCCTGTCATGAACTTGAGAAGGAGCCCAAGCCTAAGATAACAAGTCTAGGTAGCCTCTCAGGGCGCTGAGCTCTACTTATGATGACTGACACTTGGTCGTATCGCTAACTGACAGATCCTCGTGGTAGGTTACACAGTTTTCTGAACCGCATAACCAATGTCTCCCTGGTGGGCAGTAAATGTCGGGAGGCCGAATCTTGTTGTGTTACAACGATGGACGCTTCGACACAACAAAAGACTCCGCGCTAGCACCAGAACCCGATGACACACAAACAAAATCCTCTCCACCCCCAGGCTGCGTGTGTGGAGAGACACAGGAACAACAATAGCAGCCCCCTCATCTGTATCTGGTGAGGTGGACCTAGAGAATAGATCGCAGGACAAATCTGAAAGCGTAGAGACCGCCTCTCCCGGACGAAGGCCCGGGAGAAGCTGTCGGAGCCGCTGAGAACTGAGAACCAAAAGTACTTCAAGATCTCTTTCAGAATAAATGCTATACAAAGTTTTTCGTAGCCAAAGCAGTCTCGGGAGAGAAACTGGCCGATAGGAACACAATCCGGGCTAATCGACAACTTTGCGCCGCGCTGGAGGCCATCCAAAGCGCATCACGGAGCTAAAGAATGGCTCCCTTCTGGTGGAAGTGAGAGACTAGAAGCAGAGCAGTAACATCCAAAACATGAAAATGATAATAATATACAGATGACAGTTGAAGAGCGCCTCACTCTTAACACGATACAGGGGACCATCTATTATAAAAAACAGACAAAACCACTCCGATGACGATATTCTTGCTGAATTCGCCGGGTGAAGCGACGGCGAAACGGAATTGAGGAGTACACTGGTGTATACATTCGCACCTTCAAACTCTGCTCTCTTCCTCCCGATGTTCACATCGGTTGGACACAGAGCTCGGTCCGAGATAATATTCCTAACCCCAGACGCTGCTACAACTGCCAATAGTTTGGCCACGGAAGTAAAGCCTGCCGATTGAGGAACATTAAGAGTACATGCTTCTGCTGCGGTGAGGACGCATATGGCCACAATTGTGACCGACCTGATAAATGCGAAAAATGTTCAGAGGACAATTCTGCGTCATCACGCGACTGCTTCTATTACAGACTCGAAAAGGAGATACTCGGTGTTCAAGCTAAAGAACGCCTTTCCTGCACCGAAGACAGAAGATAAGTAACCGCTAAATTTATCCGCCCGCTTACTAGCTTTGCTGCAGTGACAGCGGGGATACCTATCACCAGGGTTCCTCCTAACCTTCAACATTATGCCCTTCCCCTCCTCGAGATCGTCCAGACCTAAATTTGGACGATGACCTGCCTTTTTTGGAGGCAACACCACATGAAGGAACGTAGCCACCGCAGCGCGTCCCCCACCAGCCACATAAGATGAAAGCCCGTGAACTATCTACGACGACTAAGCCCACTGTACATCAAGCCCAACCTAGATTCCCCTGGCAGCCATGCAGGCCAGGCAGGTTACTTTCCAACCCAAACGCCTCTCTCGTGCCTTTATTAGGACACCTAACCCCTCTGACTCTAATTTGCTCAGCCGCTCCGGATTATAATCCTAAGGGAAGTGCGACGAATACACTATTGAGTGATAATCACCCCACCCAATCATCTTCCCAGACCGGAGAAACTCGCTTGCCACTGACCAGCGCTAAGCGCATGGTCTCTGACCTGGACGATGATGATCCAAACGGAAATGACCCGTCGTTGACTCGTAGCCACCAAAGAAGCTCCAGCAATACGCGTCGAGCGTGGCCGACAGGCCCGGGTGTGACATAGTCCACAAGTGTGAAATTGAGTAACTTAAGCAGCCCAAGCCTAAACCATAACTCTCTCTCTAACCTAAATGATAATGTCTGATACCATTGTTCTTCAATGGAACATTAGAGGATATCGTGCTAACTATGCTGAACTATTGAAACTAACTCAAACCTATACTCCAATGGTTGTTTGCCTCCAGGAAACTCTCCTGGGGCTGTACAAACCATACTTTCCTAGTGGATATAAAGCCCACTTCATCTCGGCCACTGCCGATGCTCGACCGGGCACTGGCCTGGCTATAATAGTCAATCAAGCAATCACATGCAATCCAATCCATCTACAAACCACTCTGCAAGCTCAGGCCCACAGAGTGGGCCTCAAACGCCCCGTTCCTATTTGTAACCTATATATTTCGCTGGATGAACTACTTTCATGAGCACTACTGACTGACCTAGTTGGTCAACTTTCCGCGCCCTACCTTCTTGTAGGTGATCCTAATGCTAAACACCCCCTTTGGCGGAGAGACGTGACTGATTGACGTGGGGGACACGTCGAAGCGTTCTTTCTATCGTCTGATATTACGCTCCTTAATACTGGAGAACCGACGCACTTCCATACCCTGACAGCCTCGCTATCGGCTACAGACTTTTGTCTAGAAGAGAAGCATGGCAGAACTTCGTATCGTCTATTAATGTGAACACACCCATGTCTAAAGTGTGGTCCCGCATACGAAAAATGACGGAAAAATACTGTTCTCATCCCCCTAACCCTAAGGATGGGGGAACGACCTACACCGATCCGCAAAAAGTCTCTGAACTCTTTGCAACACATTACTCATCCGTCAGCTCGGATTCTAGGCATAGCCCGGCCTTCCGTAATACAAAGCGCTCTACTGAACAAAATGATCTAGATTTTTCCATAAATTCTCCTATACAGATACAGACACTAGGCCGCATCCCCCAGAAAAGGGGGTGGCCGACGGCAAGGCGCGCCTCACACCCTCATACGCTCACACTCACACAACTTAGCCCTTTTGTGCTAAAGGGTCCGGCCGGTAGCCCCTAAACTTACACTCTGGGTCCCGAGTGCACTCCGAGGAACCGTCGTCAGTAGCAGAGCCCGACAGTTTTCACTGGTTTACCCCCGCCGCGTCATGCTGACCGGGCCCCCCCCACCCACGACCATCCCGACAGCAGGACGTTAAGGGCGGGAAAGCACATCAGAGCAGCGTCAAAATCAACCATTCACAACCATTCTCCACTCACACCTCTTCATTGCACGCTCTCTTGCCACCTCCACATTCATGTCTCTCCTTCCCAACGCCTGCTTCAGACCATCCATCCACCCAAACTTCGGTCTACCTCTAGGCCTGAGACCACTCGCCTCCGCATTCATCCCCCTTTTCACCAATCTCCGTTCATCCATCCTCTCCATGTGCCCGAACCACCTCAGTACACGCGAATCCACTCTGTTCTCCAACTTCTTCACCATCCCTGTTCTGATTCGAACCACGTCGTTGGTGATCCGGTCTCTCAGCGTTACTCCAGCCATGCTCCTCAAACACTACATCTCGAAAACATTCAACCTTCTTCTCTCCTCTGCTCTCACCTCCCAAGCCTCAGCTC
>SDVV010034131.1:0-11211 GCA_016164225.1 Gammarus roeselii
CTTTTAATTTGTTGATAAATGAAAAACTAAGAACGCTACGAAGTTGAAACTTGTTTTATTCAAAAGAAGAACATTTTTATGGTATTATTGTTCCCTAGTTTTTGAATATAATATCTTTCAAATGACAGCCACTGTTGTTTTGAGAAAATAGGGTTATTTTCTTCGTTGTTTTCATAACCTTCATTAGTGTTTCTGGCGAGAGTGCAGCAATTTCATGATAATGTTGTTTGTAAGTTCTTGTAAATTAGATGGATTTGTTACATAAACTCGTGACTTGAGTTAGCCCCATTAGAAAAAGTCGCATGGGGTCAAATCGGGAGAACGAGGGGGCCAAGGAATGTCACCAATTCGTGAAATCAAACGATTTGGAAAGCAATCTTTTAACAATGCCATCGTTTCTCTTGCCGTATGTGCGGTGGCTCCATCCTGTTGAAACCACGAGTAGTGAACATTTTGTCTCTCAAATTCTGGAATAAGAAACTCTCTTATAATCGAGCGGTTCCTTTCACAAGTGACTGTTACAGTTGCGTTATAATTTTCAAAAAAGTAAGGTCCATAAACACGTGAAGCTGATATTCCGCACCACACAGCAACACGAGGAGAATGCTCTGGTCTTTCTTGGATTTCGCGTGGATTTTCATGGCTCCAAATTCTGGAATTGTGATTGTTTACATGACCAGTTAAGCGTAAGTGAGCTTCGTCAGAGAAGATGATGTTTTCGATGAAAGTGGCATCCTCGCACAAACGAAGAAAGGATTCGGAATATCCAAGACGTTGGTGATGATCATTAGGCAATAACTGTTGAGTCAACTGAATTTTGTAGGACTTCAACTCTAAGTACTTTTTCAGAATGCGGCATAATGTCGATTGAGAAATGGTTAATTGAGAAGCACGTTTTCTAGTGGAGGTTTTAGGATTATCTGTAATGCTTACAGCAACTGTTTCTATTACGTCTTCACTTCGAATTGACCTTTTTCTTCCAGATCGTGGTTTGTCATTAACATTCCCGGGATCCGCAAATTTTCGATAAAGCGATTTAATTGTGTTTTTTGAAAGACATTCTTGTTTCGAAATGGATCCTGTAATCACGTTGAGCTTCTGTTATTGACATCGTCCTGATGTAGGTTTGCAGAATTCTCGTTCTTTTTTCTTTGCTGTAGCGAATCATGATGAAAATTCAAGGGTTGTTAATTAAACACAAATTTAGCAGAATATATAGAATAATATCATAACTAAGGTACAATATTACCATAAAAATGTTCTTCTTTTAAATAAAACAAGTTTCAACTTCATAGCGTTCTTAGTTTTCCATTTATCAACAAATTAAAAGGGTCAGTTTATTCAGGTTCACCCTGTACATGGATGATGCCGGCATAATGTAGACACACACACACACACATTTTGTATGCATATACAGGATCTCAAACATTTGTACCTCTTTAGAATAAAATGCCTTGTTTTTTTGTTACAAGATATTTAATGCGGAGTAGCTTCACGTCATGTTGGGTTGAAAGATCTAGTCATCCTAATCTAACCAACCTTACCAAGATTCATGTATTATCTTTCGAGATTTCCTGTTTACGTATGATACTTATTCATCGAATGGATCACCTTCACGGCATGTTATGTTAAAAGAACTAATCATCCTAACCTAACCTAACCTATTGTATCCAAGAAATTATATATTGTCGATCGACTTTTCATGCGTGCATAGGATTATCACTGTTTTAGGATAAATACATAACAAATATCTCCACTTGACTCTACATTTTGGTGGTATCCTTTGCAGTTTTAATATACACTTCCAATTTTGATCTAGCATAGTTCAGCCGTTTTCATGGATAATTTCATCGCTGTTTGATTGTTATAGTTATTTTTTATACGATTCTTTATTTTGATTTGACACAATTCTATATCACTCATGTTATACAAACCCATCAAAGAAACTTAACCTAACCTAACCTATCCTGACCTTATGTAAGGTACCTAACGTAACTTATGTACGGTATGCAGTCATTGATATATGCATATGAACCCCAGCAAAATACTCTAAATATCACTTTACCGTACACGTTATTCAATCCGTTCTCACTCTCAACCAATATTAGTTAGCTGAGAAGACCCATTTTCTAACTTAGATGGTTTGAATGTTACCGGTTATTCATATTGTTTTTGTTTTGACACAATTCTACATCACTTTAACATGTTATTCGCACCCATCAAAACCTAACCTAACCTTTTGTACGGTATTCAGTCTTTGATATAAACATATTAGGCCCTCCAGACGACTCTAGATATCACTTTATCATACATGTTATTTATTTCGTTGTCACTCTCGACCCATATTAGTTAGCAGAGAGGTCCCATTTTCAAACTTGGATGGATTGAATGATACAAGTAATTCAAATTTGTATCCAGTTTCATACAAACGGACACATGGTCTCACACTATGGTTCTTCTTATTTTACTTCAATATCTCTTCTTGGCTCTACAACCTTTGACGACTTGCATCTCTGATTTACTTTTTCTCGCTTATAATTTGTATATTCTTGACGATGACTTCGTTTCAAGATCTGATCGGACTTAGATTTATGTCTTTCCAATCTGTAACACACGTAGATCATTTACCTCGAGTTAGGTTTATAGCATTAGTTCACGCATTGAAACATATACTTCTACTGATTTCGACAATTCGATGTTACCTCCGACTGACGCGATGTTTGCAATTCATTACTTAACCTTTGAGTTTAGGATAATATAAACATTTCATTGAGGACTTACATAGTTCGATTAGTATTTTTTGGCATTATTTACAGGCCTTGCTGGCATCATCAATGACATCTACCTTGTTTTTTGTTTGAAACAGCATGGTTCGTACATCCAACCATACCCATCATCACTATATTTCAGTTTCCTCTCAAAATCTTTTATAAATTTCTTCATATCTTTGATGCGATTACCAAAGGCTATTCCGTTCCCTTGAGTTCACAAATGTATTGTTTTTTTTTTAACCTCAACTAATCGAAACTTTTCCAATTCAAAGTCATTCTGAGCTTCATTATTGAGAAATTTTGCATACGATCCAGATTTTCTTTTGTTCCTAGGTATAATTTGTTTTCCACTACCTCAGCTTTATTACAGTCATGATGATGATTTTCCCCTTGGATCATATTAATTTCGAGATTTGCTTTCTTATTTTCCTTAAACTTTGTTACCTACACTGTAACGCGTCGACATTAGTTACCCAAAGCCGACTTCTTTTTACCTGCATCCATATATGAATGATATCTCCCACTATTTCAATTTTTGGTTTACTCATTCTGAGATACTGATAATTTTCAAAGCTAGTTCGGAGATTTCTTCTTCCAACATTTACAAAACAAATTTTTTGAGATATTTAAATTCATTTTGGTTTAATCTATGACGAAACGTATATCTCCGCTTGATCTCAACGTAACATTGACTCCATTCTCGGTACGCAGCTAGCAATTATAAGTTGATTACATGTTGTTTTTCGCATAATATTTAGCTTAACATTGCTCGCCTAGGTCATCAACTGTGAATGGTTGTGTATAGGGCTGTGTACGTATGTGAATGTGTATGTTGAACCGTATGTACGTGTTACATATGTTAAGAAATTATAAAAAATATTTAAAATTCAAAATTTCAATAAAATTTTACATTTTCGAGGGATGACACCTTACTTAAGTAGCCAAGTTATCACTTCAATAGACCGATTTGACCAGCATCAACCATATATACGCCTTCATTAGAGATATTGAGATATTGACGAAAATATTGATGAAAAAATGTGGTAAATCTAGTATGAGATGAAGAGCCCGTTTGTATGATGGAAACAAATATGAATTACTTGTAACATTCAATCCATCCAAGTAGGAAATGTGGGTATTATCAATGAAAACACATGAAAATTTATAGATCAAAATTGAAAGTAGGCATCAAAACTGCAAAGGATAGATCAAAATTTAGAGACAAGTGGAGATGTTTGTAATGCATTAATCCTGAAGAACTAAAAATCATATGCAATCATGAAAAAGTCGATCATAAAATACATCATTTCTGGGATACCATAGATTAGGATAGGTTAGGATGATTAGATCTTATAACATAACATGCCGTGAAGCTGACCCACTAGATGAATAAGTATCATACGCAAGCAGGATTTTTTTTCGAAAGATGACACATAATTCTTGGATATATTGGCTAGGTTAGGCTAATTAGATCTTTTCACCTAACGCGTCGTAGAGCAAGTCCACATTAAATATCTCGCAACAAAAACAACGGACTTATGTTCTGATGGAAAAAATTCATAGATCAGAGGTAAAATGCTACAGATGATAACCGCCCCTGTATATGGATACAAATAAGTGTATGTGTCTACATTGCGCCGGTATTGACCCCTGTAAACGTCTTCATTATACCGTGACGGGCCCTGCATACGTGTACAAAAGCATGATCTGTGTATGTGGTGTGTGATATTATAAAAAAAAAGCTTTGTAAAATAGAGCCATGTGGAGGGGGTCTGATACGCACATCGCATAAAATAAAAACTAAATATTTTACATAACCATCAAACTTGAATATAAATATATAATTATTGGTTAAGTTGGTTAGGATGACAAGATCGTTGAACCTAATATCGCGTATAACTGATCCACATGAAAATGCGACAATGAAGTGAATTTGTTCTCTTGGAACCTACATGTTGAGTCTCATCCACACATTTAACAGAGATATCGATAAATTCTGGAATCTAAACATCTGCAAAAGGATATTTGCTGGATCAAATTGGAGAAATGCATTCAAACTGGTTTTGATATGGTAAATAAATAGCCTTAGTGGAGAGATTCATACATATTAATATCATACATAAGCATCATACTTGAATAAAAAATACATAAATATTGGTTAGGATGACTGTTAG
Source organism: Gammarus roeselii (assembly GCA_016164225.1). Classification (NCBI taxonomy): domain Eukaryota; kingdom Metazoa; phylum Arthropoda; class Malacostraca; order Amphipoda; family Gammaridae; genus Gammarus; species Gammarus roeselii. The sequence goes on from SDVV010034131.1 coordinate 4,946, forward strand.
GTAGGGTTGCCTAAGTTTTAATGTATTTTGCAGTGTATGGTAACTATTTTTGTTTTCATCGATGTTTGATCTATGTTGTCGTACATTGATATAAATTTCGCTAATTATGTACCGTAGACATGGTTTATATCCTAGATCTTGTGGATTGCGAACCTTGCAACGCAGATCTGTATGATAAATTATTGAGTGGATTTTTTCAATATATGATAGACTAGACGAAAATCGTAGGAGCAACACATCCAACACTACAAAAAAAAACTCATTTTAACAGTAAAACCGTACATAAATCTTGCTAACGCTTTAACACTCGTAACACTCACTGACGTATGGGGTAAGCTTACAAAAACGTTTTGAACTCAAAAGTCCACAAACGAGCGATGACCTAACATTACTCGAAACTGATTGATTTTACTGGACTTGTAACAAGCGAAGTGAAAAAAAATATATATGTAGGCACACCATCTGCTAAAGATTGGTAAAACTACAGAGTCAAGTGGAAAGATTTGATAAGAATGAAGGTTAAATCAATGAAGAAAATATCCAACATAAGTATGAAAACGGGGAAAATATATATTAGATTAGGATGGGTTAGGTTAACTGCTCGTCTACAATACAGACCTACAGTAGAGTGAAAAATTGCTACAGTGGATCTGGTGAATGCTCGAATAAGACGTGTATTCTGAATTAGAACGCAGTCTCATAACAAAGCCTGAATTGCTCAATAACTTCAAAGTATCTAAACTGCAAACGTCTTACAAACATTTATATAAGAACGACATGCAGGAATAATCATCAAGTAAAGACCTGCGATTGGATAACGTAATTGAGATGTACATTCAATGATTGAAGAATTTTAACACTAACACTCAACACAAATCCGGTAAATTAGTTCTCCAAGATGACAATGAATCGGACTGAAATGCACTGTCGAGAGGTAAAACCTATCAATTTATGAAGCATTACATCCAATTAGGCGTATTTTATACCCAACATTCCATGAAAAATTAGGCGAATTTATGCCTAATACAGATATATTCCTATGATAACCAATCAAAATGTATAACAACAACTATACAATAGCTAAATAAGATTATCAACTCAACCCTAAGCAACAATGATTAACTATTATATACGGTGAATCCTACCACACTCAGATGACAAATCATAGTCCAGTATCCCACGTGATCTGGTCACTTCTCAGCAATCTACCACTAATATATAACAAATTTAGAGGTAACACCCTGTCGTGTACAATACTTCAGACGTACTTCGCATCTGTTTAACCCATCGTCTCTGAACAAAATCAAACAAAGTCACATCCTGGATATAACCAAGAATCTAGCCACATGTACAGTGGTCTAAAATGAGTCTCAGAGAGTGTGTGGCCATGAAAAGCTAGGCTTCTGTTCACCAACAACGATGAGCAGCTTGTTGCGAAACCCCACAAACAAACGCATGGAACTTAAGATCGACATCGACAAGGTCATACATAATTCACGTTGAACATGGATTAACTCCAAAATGACAACCAAACAGTGTAAACCACCTCTACACTAGGACCCTTCCATCCAGTAAATCGTCTTCAAAATGTTATATTATATAAATGCTAGGGTTTAAATACGAAAATTCCACAGAAATGCAGTACGGACTTACACCTCTTGAACATGCATTCCTATGATTGTCGCGGAAGAAAAACTTACTACGACAACATATATAAAATAACTAAATGAGATGCTCTACTTTGCTCTAATTCACATTGAAAAGTGTAATACACTAGGGTATTCATCTTAGTAAATCGGTTTACTTATACAAACAGGCATAAACATAACAAGGTTTTTGCCTAGGGGACTCTCTAACTCCTCCTAAATATTGAAGAATGTAACTACAATAAACATACAAAAACCTGATAGCAAGACCTAGTTTGTAACCAATCGCCTGTTCTGTATCTATAATAACCAAGTCAAATATTGTATCAGGATGAAAGAAGATATATAAAACACTAAAAATGAACAACATGTGACTAAGTTATACCTGAAATATTGTTATATTTTGCAGATACACACGTAATATATTCTAAATTGTATAAATAACCACCAGATTGTTTTGACGATGGAAATTCAACAGAGAAAATACAAAACTGAAAGACCTATACTAAAACTCACGATTTATAACAAAGCAAGAAGATTAATTGTCTACCATACCCAAAACATACATTAAAAACGTTATGAACGAGAATGAACTAGCATTTAACCAAGCAAACAAGAAATGTGAATAAAATACCAAGACATACGAGAGACACAACTGAATCCTATAGTAAATACGGTGTGTTACATACAAAATCTAATGAAATTTGCCTCAACTTCAGTCCAAAACAGGGATAAATTAACACTTCTTTAACTAAGTAACTACGGCTTAATCGTAACAGAATGTCATATATGCATATATGAATACCAAAATGATGCAATAATGTACCAATTATGCCTGAAATAATGTGGAAGATGCAAAATTGAAATACCCTAAAATGCCTAAAACTGTATGAAATTCCAAACACAATTAGAAATTTAACATATATCAATCGATCATTACTAAGTATACATAACATAATATTTTAACTTACAGTAAATCCATATCGTTCAGTTATTATCGCTATTGGAACACCGAGTCAATGGAACACTGATATATCTGGTTATAACCTGGATAATGCAAAACGGGTAGATAGATTCTCGTAACGAAGATACGGTATCCTAAGAAAAAAATATACTTTGACCCGCAAACAACCTGACAAATAATCCTTACTATTTGTAAAGCTATTATATACATATGAAATAAATAGATGGGAAACACAGAACCTTGCCTGCAATCCTTCCTTCAGGCTGGTACAAACAGGGCCGTTCGCACACTAAGGCTGCAAATTGAGTTATATGACATGCCTACCACACTAATCCTATAAGAGAATATATAGTGATGAATGAACAAGACATACAGAAATATCCCAACCCCCACCGCTACGAGCCAATTATACTCTTAAGTGATTCTTCTTTAGGAATGATTCAATCATCCTGTAAATATTGTATATATTTTTCTTCATCGGTTAGCTCACAAAGAAATACGAACGAAGGGGTTACTGCAGAAGTAAGTAAAGCTTAGCGCAAGGGTACTGATTAATACAATCGAATGAAAAAAACAATAAACTAATTGAATCTATGCCACATGTAAAATTGATCAGTATCGAACAACGTAGAAAATGATATCGGGGTTGAAAATTAATCTTGAGGGTGTCCTAAAAGTGAGGTTTTTTAATATATAATACTACATATAAATTATTATCAAGGAAAATTATGTAATAAAATGTATGTTTTTCAATACCCCAAAAAACATTCAGACGACACAGCATTTAAAATACATAAATGCAACGAAGTTGCAACCCCCTTCAAGCATTGAAATTGCTAATACCCTAATTAAATATATAACCTGTTAACATGTATAAGGTTTCCGTTCACTGATCCCCGTCCTACCCTACGCCCCCGCTCCCCGTTTCTGCGCGAGCCCCCGTACAGCCGCTTGAGTCAAGGTTGCATGAGTTGCACCCTACCCCCCCGCCCCGCCCAAAAAGAACTCTAGAATGCCGTTTTTGCAGACATATATACTACTTGTATACGTCATACATTATATCGGCATATGCCGACATATGCCGGCATATGCCGACATATGCCGCAATCAACCGTGTATACGTCATACAATATATCGGCATATGCCAACATATGATCATTACAGTATTGATATTTGATCAATGTCGTAGTATATTGATATATATTTTGCAAATTATGTACCTTAGACATGGTTTTTATCCTATATCTTATTGACTGCGGACCTTACATAACAGATTTGTTGTAAATATGTTAGAAAGGGTTCATACAATAATCGTTATGAAGACGAAAATGGTAGAAGCAACACATCCAACACTACGAAAAAATCTCATCCAAACAGTAAGCCCATACAAAAACTTGCTAACTCTTCAACACCCATTACATTCACTGACATACGCGGGAAGCTTACATGAACGTTTTGAACTCAATAGTCTACAAGCGAGCAATCACTTATCATTACTTGAAACTAGTCGATATCACTGGATTTGTAACATGCAAAGGGAAAATTGTGAATATATATCTAGGCACACAATCTGCTAAAGATTGATAAAACTACAGAGTCGTGTGGATAGATTTGATAAGAATAAAGCTTAAATCAATGAAGAAATACCTATTATATGTATGAAAACGCGGAAAAAAAAAATCCTTGGTTAAATTAGGTTAGGATGAGTTAGGTTTACGGGCATCATCACAAACCTGTAGTGAAAAATGCTATAGTGGATATTGTGAACGCTCGAATAAACCAGTCATTCTGAATTGGAATGCAATCTCAAAACAAAGCCTGAATTGATCAATAACTTCTTAGTGTATAAACTGCAAACGGATCACAAACATTTATAAAAGTAAGACTTGCGGGAACAAGCATCTAGTGAAGACATGCTATCGGCTAACATAATTGAGATGTATATTAAATTGTTGAAGAATTCTAATACTTATACTTAACACAAATCCGGTAGATTAGCTCTCCAAGACGACATGGAACCGGACCCAAGTCTAATGTCGAGAGGTAAAACATAACAATATTTTGGACCATTACATCCAATTAAGCGTATTTTTACCCAACATTCCACAAAAATTAGGCAAATTTATGCCTGAATTAGATACATTCCTATGATAACCAATCAAAACATACAACACACACAACAACTTTAAAATAGTTAAATAAGATTCTTTACTCTTCCCTAAGCAACATTTATCATCTATTATGTAAGGTGTATCCTAACACACCCAGATGATAAATCCTACTCCAATATCCCACGTGATCTGGTTCATGACTAAGATCGTATACTACTAATATAACAGCCATTCATGTGTATAATGTTATTTTTCACTACGATAACTGTTCAAATCAATAACAAATTCCTAGACTTAACTTATGCTATGCCTCTAACAGGACAAAATCAAAGCCCACTGTGTCATAACAACGAACTCTACAATACTTTACTAGGTCGCTTCTCAGCAATCTACCACTAATATAAAACAAATTTAGAGGTAACACCCGGTCACGGCACAATACCTCAGACACACAATGCATCTGTTTCGCCCAGCGTCAGTAGTTAGAAGGGGCGCAAGAACGCAAATGCGAAGGAATTAGATAGGGGTTAATTAGCGGTGGGCGGGGGTAGGACGCGATGCATGCAACCTTGACTCAACCGGTTAGTACGGGTAAGCGCAGAAACGGGGGGCGGGCGGAGGGTACCGGAACTGGTTTTCCGCGGCCAGCCGGAATGCTGTTAACGGGTTATTTACATAAGGTTATTAGCATTTCAATGCTGTTGCAACTTCAGTGCTAAGTCCTCTGAATTATTTTTAGGGGGATATTGACAAACATTTATAAGTTATTTTTATTTATTGACAATTACATAATAATTTACAAGCTGTATTGAACGTCAAGACTCCGCACATATTCTTCTTGCAGGACTGTTGATTTCCAGACACGTTCATGATGAATTTTTCAACCTTGATATCATTTCTTCGATGTGATCAATTTACTCGTGGCATAGATTCAATTAGTTTCTTGTTATTTTCTCCGAATGTTCTATCTACGATATTCGCCCCGGATTCATTTGCAGTCATATTATGACCGAGTGTCACATTGCATGTGATTTGATTATATATGTATGAGCTTATTTGTAGTTCGATTAAATATAATTTAATCAGCAATGTTGTAATTACAGTTATGGTACATATTCATAGACGATGTGTTGACAAACGTAATATATCCATGCTTGCTAATGTTACAATGATTTATTTAGAACTCTGTTTTATATATATATATATACATCATCATAACCATGATGCCACCATGTCGTAGTCACCAAATATACCCTGGGCTTCCTCTCACCCGCACGACACCGTAAGATGGAGGCACGTGCTACCTGTTTCAGACGAGACCGATACCGGGTTTGAACGAGGACGATACCTGGTGGCACCTTAGCGCGCATACAGGTGCGAACACGATGGGTTGCCTGTCAGCCACTGTACTCCATTCACGGCGGCAGCTCAGTCATACGTCAGTGGCGCATGCGGAAGGTTCTACACTCATCCGTTCCCCATAAGGTGCGCTATTAATGCGTTCATATACATATTGGTGTTACGATACGTGTTATTGTAGACGGT
>SDVV010034132.1:0-11211 GCA_016164225.1 Gammarus roeselii
ACATATATATATAGATATATACAGATACAGACACCTCACACCCTGATACGCTCACACTCACACAACTTAGCCCTTTTGTGCTAAAGGGTCCGGCCGGTATCCCCGCAACATACACTCTGGGTAACGAGTGCAGTCCGAGGATCCGTCGTCAGCAGCAGGGCCCGACAGTTTTCACGCCGCATCATAATGGCTGGGCCCCCCACCCACGAACATCCCGACAGCAGGATGCCAAGGGCGGGAAAGCACATCAGAGTAGCGTCAAAATCAACCATTCACAACCATTCTCCACTCACGCCCGTTCATTGCACGCTCTCTCGCCACCTCCAGATTTATGTCTCTCCTTCCCAACGCCTGTTTCACACCATCCATCCACCTAAACTTCGGTCTACCTCGTGGCCTGCAACAACTCGCCTCCGCATTCATCACCCTTTTTACCAATCTCCCTTCATCCATCCTCTCCATGTGCCCGAACCATCTCAGAACACGCGAATCCACTCTGTCTTCCAACTTCTTCAACGTACCTGTTCTGTTTCGAACCACGTCGTTGGTGATCCGGTCTCTCAGAGTTACTCCAGCCATGCTCCTCAAACATTTCATCTCGAAAACATTCAACCTTCTTCACTCCTCTCCTCTCACCCCCAAGCCTCAGCTTTGTAGAGCACAGTTGGGACAACAACACCCTCATACAGCCCTCTCTTTGCTTCCATACCCAACGTCCTACAGCTCATCACACTCTTTAGTGCACCCAACACTTTACATCCCCACTTCACTCGCGCCTACACTGCAGTTTCCACTAATTCAGTTATCTCCGCATGGGAGCCCAGATACTCAAAACACTGAACTTCCTCCATGAGCTCTCCATTTAGGGTAACACGAATTTTGCTCGCATCGACAGTCCCCGAGCATCTCATCACTTTACTCTTACCGACGTTCTCTCGAAGCTTCCTCCTCTCACACACTCTATCAAACTCAGACACTAGCCTACATAGCTTCTCCTCCGAATCCGCAACCAGAGCCGTATCATCAGCAAATAGCAACGGGCCCAACTGCCAACTCCGCCCATTCGCTTCCGACAGTTCCAAGCCACGACCCAGCACACTCGCGTTCACCTCCCTGACCACTACATTCATATAGAAGTTGAACAGCCAGGAAGACATCACGCAGCATTTACTCAGTCCCACTTTCAGTGTGAACCAATCATTCACCTCGCTCCCCTCTCTGACACATGCTCGGCTGTCAGCTTAGAAACTCAGCACCGCTTCCAACAGATGTCCGCCCACTCCATACAAACGCAACACCTTCCATAGCGCTCCCCTGTCAATCCTGTCGTATGCCTTCTCCAGATCCATGAAGGCCCAGAACACATCCATTTTTCTATTACGATTGCATTTGGGAATGAGGTATTTTTAGAGGTATAATTAATGAAAAAAAAAATTATTATTAGGATCAAATACAGAACGACATCTACTAGCAACTCAACAAATAAATTCAGTACATAAATTTTGCATTCATAGTAAATGGACTTCTTTTGTGATAGAACTAACATGATACGGATAACCCAGGCTTATCATGGTGATGTAAACGTAAGAGCGTGATGAGCATGAGATTGTATTTAATTTCACAAGATGGTATGTTTCTATAAATTATGAACTGTTTATGCTGTTTTTTAGTTTCGTGTTTTTTTGGGCACTGTTTATTTGGTTTAAGGTCGAAAACAGTTTCACCTAAAAAACAAATGAGAAACTTAGAGGCCGAGAAAATACATCGAGTGAAGTCCTGCGCCAGACAGGGAGTGAAAGGGAGAGTCTCTTGGCCGCGCCTTGTTAAGGTTTTATGGGTGGAGCCCTGGGACAGCCAGGGCTGATAGGGAGGAGGGCTGGGCCTGTGTAGCCACTGTTGCCGCTCCAAGAGTTCATTGTTTGCTTTGGCGAGAAAACACAGCTTCTTCATTATAGGGGAGGAAACCGCTAGATTAAGGGGGTGAAACTGGCAAATTAAGGACCCTCGGAGCGTCTCTAGTGCCCCAGTAAAGAACAACAGCTCGACGCAAAGTGGCAAATTTTGCAGAGCCTCTGAAAACACGGCGGAAGGACGGACGCTCTAAACAAGCTGTTAGGCTCGACAATATTGTTTTTAAGTGAAACACAAATTCATTTATACACTAGCAAATTATCTCTCTGGATTCCAGTATTATTTAATGGACCGTTCGCAGCAATATAAAGTTTAACAAGTCGGAACAAAGTTACACGACTAATTACAATACGAACCAAATTGCTCACATGCCAAGCAGGTGAAGAAAGATTTAGTTTGTCAAGATTTTTCCCACAACTACTTATTCTTTTTCGATTGTGGCCTCGACTCACGACAAAGGAATGAGAAAGTTAGCAAGGCTTACACATATATGGTGACATTAAATTTGGATTAAACGTGACATGTACAACCTTTTAACCCACGTCAAGGTAACTATGCAGGTAGCTCAATATCTAATATTGAAAAATGATGTTGACACCCGATTTATTTCGGACCCTAATGACCACTACACGTAGACAGGCTGTGCAGTTACAGTTCAATCATGCAGTGGTTAATAAGCAAAACGTCAGTCAATCAATTATGGCAACATTGTGCACGGTTGAACAGCCAAAGAAGGTAGATTCAGATTTTTGAATCAAATAATACCATTCATGACTCAATGATTTAATTACATCAATAGGATGCTAATAATAACTGAGCAAATGACTGATCCAATTAAATGAAGTCTTCTTTAGATACACTATCAAGATAGACTTCAATTTTTCCTACATAGTTATGTCCCCATGTGGCGGGAGAGTCCTTCAAGTCATGCACGTCACTATCAAATAAAAGTGATTGATCTAGAATAACTTGCAAATAAACGTCATCAACGACAATCATGTATATTGTGAATGCGAATATTACTGTTATCCGCCTAATTCCATGAATGATTTAATTGGGGGAAATAGTTTGTAATTACTGAATTGATCAATCAATTCTAAACTGTTTCGTGTATGCCATGCATGAAGTTTGCAAAGTTTTTGCAAGGCGAATGAAGGAAGTGATATCTTCTGTTGCATAAGTTTGTTCATGTAATGTAATTGATTAAACCACAAATATTTAGTGGCACTGTTAGTTATACAACATAGTTGAAAATTAACTTTACAACACATATTTAGTGTCACTGCTGATGTTTTGATATTAAAAATATTAATTTTCAGACAATGACCTACGTATTCAGGACAAGTTGCCTAAAATCCCTTTTTGACTTTTCTGTCAACCCAATTGAACGGAGACTTGATGTTCTGGTGAGCATATTTGGCAGTCCGTTGGAAAATCATTCCCTGTCTTTAAATTGTATGCAATCGTTTATGAGCCCGTACGCGTGTTTACAAGTGTTTACAAGTGTAGGAAGACAACAATAGGCCTATTGGCCCAAACGTGATGATAATCACTGGGAAGCCGGCTATATTTAAACTGAGCTGCTTAGAGATCGTCTTAGAAACAAGAGGTTTCTTCCGAAATGTTGTTATAATTCCCACTGTATTCTATGCCGAACGCACGATTCCTCTAATACAAGATAAATGATAACCAAATTGAACCACGTGGTATGGTAAAATTTCAAGCACAATGCAAATCAGATCATCATTACAGATAGCATTCATTGTTCATTGTAATAAATTGTCCACGCCAACAATTACCGTAGGGGATATAATTTGCCTCTTGCAATAGTAATGTTTAACCTTTGAGAACAGCCTTGACGACGGCAGCTATCGACACGTACAGCGACCTTTTGCAGGATTGCCTGGTCTATGCGTGTACAGGGATTGATTCTAGCCACAGAGGTGCATACGTGTGCTGTATTGTCTCTGGAGGCTGTGTAGGTCCATATTGTACACAAAGGACGAAACAAATCATATCAAATTTTGAACCAACAAATGAATAACAGTAGTTTATTTAAAGTTAACTGAGAAATAGATTATAATAACAACACACCCAATTGTTTAGTCGTGTAGCTCAAAAGAATACGACTATTATGGTGGGAATGTGATATTTGTGACCTGTATTTGTGTAAAGACAAAACGAATACAGACGGACTTGTAATTGTGGTTACAAATACCGTAGACCAAACTATGATCTTTCAACGCGAATTCAGATGAATGATGGTGTTGCTTTTCATTCACGTCACTACACGGTTTTGATGTCTCTTTTTACCATGATACTTGTTTGCAGCGTTGTAGTGCAAAGTGTACCTGATGTGGAAGTTAATGTATCCTTGTTAAAAAATAAATTGTGTGGTTTCTGAATTGCATTTTTTTGTTTGAGTGGTCCCATAAATAGTTATATTCTAATCACCAAACATTTTTTTAGTTCTCTGGCTGAAACCCAGAAACGATACCTGAGGAGCTATTTTTTTTTGTCACAGTTAAATTCATGAAATCAATAGGAAGAAACGACATCTTCCACAGCGCTTGATCGTACGAAACATGACGCACGGGCTGACTCATATTCTGACTACAACAGCTCGATAGTATTGTAGTGATATGGTTACACTGACTCATTTATATATGTTTAAATGTGTATAAAACCGTTGTTATCTTAAAGTGGGGAACACGATTACGTAAAAATTTGAGTGCCTAGACTTATTAACTCTATGCATAAACCCCCTAAAAGACGGTCATATATAGTCTCAATAAGTTCTTATTAAACAATTACCCATCTTTTTTAGTGAACCCATAGAAGTGAAGCTAGGACATTGTTGCTCACCTAAACACGTTCATAACCTGCTTCATATTCAGTAATGAGATACGTGGGGCACGAAATTGTTTTCGGATCCTTCAGTAGATATGTATTCAAAACATTGTCACATATATCAAAAAGCATGAACATGTGTCTTGCGCATTGTCCCATATCTCAAGAAGCATGAACATGTGTCTTGCGCTGTCATATTGACAAGACTAAATATTAAATGTAGAGCGTGCTCCCGGGCATGCGATGCTTGTGATTTTTTTAAACTGGATTCGCGAATTCGTAAATAAGTATACTATGCATATTTACGAATAAGTAAAAATGCGAAAAGATTAAACTGTTGCACCCGATCGAATTTGGGTGGACATACATAAATGCATTACAACATCGAACTATTCTTGGTCTTAAACTGTCAATCTTGTGACCCGACCAGGAATAAAGAAAACTTTTATTTCCGGCATTGGACATATTTTAACTCAGTGGAAATACATAACTAGTCAAAATATATAAAATGCTGACGGAATAAACGAATTGAATACCGTATGGATAGACTTGTAGATAAGAATATCGTGTGTACGATGGTTATTTATTATAACCGTATTAAACAAAACTTAGACGGTGAGCTGTCACAAAAATTACAGGGGTACAATTTGCCTGACAATGATTCTGTGCAGTGGACGTAATTACATACTATTATTCGTTTAAAAATCAACAAATAATAATCATGAAATTGAATGAATATGCATTTGAAGTTCCAGGAGTTCAAGGTTTGTTAAGGAGTACATAAATTAAAACCACAGAAAATATACGTGCATCACTTTTCAGACCAGGTAAATACTGAATGAGAAGGGATTTATATACTTTATAATGAAAACAGTGCGGTGTTGGAAGGAACTCGTGTTCTGAATTGAGCTCCCAAATTGAGTACGTTGTCTTGGTCATAAGTGGTCGCCTGACTTCTTTAGTGAGGCGTTAGGCAGCTTCATCAACAATTTTCTTGAGGTCGGGGATGTTCGCAGTCTTCCAAATAAAAATATCTCTATCCCTCTTCCCCAGGACCAATAGTTCATGGGGCCTAAATCTGGGCTACGGGTGCCCATGGACAGTCTGTATGGCGGCAGGATCCTCTGCAAATATTTGTTCAAAAATTTTCAAACATGCCCTCGAACAATGGCATGATGTACCATCCTGTTGACGATGGCAAGAGGTGCCATCATGTAGACAATGGCATGAGGTGCCATCCTGTTGACGATGGCAAGAGGTGCCATCATGTAGACAATGGCATGAGGTGCCATCCTGTTGACGATGGCATGAGGTGCCATCCTGTTGACGATGGCATCAGGTGCCACCCTGTTGACGATGGCATGAGGTGCCATCCTGTTGACGATGGCATGAGGTGCCATCCTGTTGACGATGGCATGAGGTGCCATCCTGTTGACGATGGCATGAGGTGCCATCCTGTTGACGATGGCATCAGTTGTCATCCTGTTGACGATGGCATCAGTTGCCATCCTGTTGACGATGGCATCAGTTGCCATCCTGTTGACGATGGCATGAGGTGCCATTCTGTTGACGATGGCATGAGGTGCCATCCTGTTGACGATGGCATGAGGTGCCATCCTGTTGACGATGGCATGAGGTGCCATCCTGTTGACGATGGCATGAGGTGCCATCCTGTTGACGATGGCATGAGGTGCCATCCTGTTGACGATAGTTCGGCTGGCTAGTAGCAATACATTTCACTTCAGGCCAAAGAGTATTCTTTGGTAAATTAAAAGAACTTTCTTCATTAACTTACACTCAAGCTCTTTACGAACGATTTGTCATTATTCGTCTGTTGATGATGCCAGACCAATACATTACCATTTTTCTTCATTGTTTCGCTCAATTTTCTTAGCGACGTTCCAGAACCTTGAATTTTGATAATTTGCATTTTAAGAAGCATGTTCCAAGTCTCGTCCGAGATTTTTTTGTTAATTAATGTTAGAACCCAGGGGAGAAAAAACAAATTTTCTTTGATTTTTACTAAGCTCTTAGCACTTGTGGAACTTGTACGGCTTCATTTTCAGTCGCGTACGAAGAATATTATGAGTAGTACAGTTGCTGTTTTACATAAACTTGATGAATGAAAAGGGGAGGACCTTCCTGCATCGCTTTACTACTGAGTTGATTTACTTCTATGTTTTGGAAACCTTGCGTAACTGAAGCACTTATTTTTTACGACGAATTTAAAAAGATGCGGTTGGTATTCGCTGTTCTCTCTTCCTCTGATGTTAAATCGTAACAAGAATTTTCGTTGGAGAGGAAGTTTTCCCGATTTCTAGATTGCTGCATGTCTTTTGTTCGTTCAAGAACATACTGAGAAACAAGATTTCTTGATTATTTTCCGCGCATAAGATACCTTCCAACAATTTATATCCGATCAAGACAGTCGACCATAGCCAAATGTATAGTATCATAGAAACCAGAGTATATAATGTTAACTATAATCGGGCATTTGTTCATTAATTAGATGGTGTTTCATAATTAACTTTCTTAAGTAACTCCCTAAAGATGAATAGCACTTTCCATCCGTTACATCGTAGCTTTGACTTCAATAATCCCTTCTTTCAATCCGACGACGAAAGAATGCACGAACCCTAGACGAGTCCGCCATCTTTATGAGATGGCAGGACGTCTTGATGCATGCTTACATTGATTGGAAACTGTTGGAGGAGATTCCTCTAACTAAACACAACAGATAAAATTCACCTTAACTTAAATCCGTCGAGTTATATGAAGCATCTGTCAAATGGTCTTCGAATCAATTTGATAGTTGCGTTTCATCATAGATCCATTCAGGTTGTTCAAATATTTCAAGCAAATTGATTTGTAATCCAAATTTTGCACGTCTTGAAGTAGTTTTCGTCGTGAGTGTTGACGAATTGTTATTTATACACATTTTTTAATTCAGCTCTAAATTACCCTTTGTGAATGATACGTGAAGATTGCTTATTAACTCCCATTCCCTCCAACTGGGAAATTGTCCTATAGAACTCACTGCCAAAGCATCAAAAAGGATCGTTTCCTAAATAAAACTTTTCAGCCATAGCATCTCTACGGTCAGTTCCTATATCACGCCAATTCAAGTTATTAGCCCATATATGAGATAAAAAACAAATCGGAGTTAAGTACTCATTGATGATCTAAGATCAAAGTTTTGTCTATTCACTTGTATCCCATTGTAATTCGAATTGTACATCTGTAGTATCTTAATTGTTAATAACTAAACGGTAAATACCATGTTTTCCAACTGGCAACTGCTCAGTGTTATTGTATCTACTGTAATTTACCTTCAGACTATCGATTGTGTTCCTCCTATTCGCCATTCATTGTTCAGCTATTGGGTTTTCCGTCGAGTCATCTATTGTTATCTATTGTTAGCTACACATAGTCCAACATACCAGGCAGACTCCCTGCTACGCAAAGTCAAATACAGCGGACCAGAAGAACCTCGGAGTTATCGTCCATGGAACAAAGAGAAAGGAGATGATCCAAAAGAATATTGTCCACTGAGGTCCTCATCTTAAACAAATGACTCTTAGGGAGAAAAAGGGACGGCAGAAGGGGAGTCCTAATACCTTGTTCCAAATGGAGAGTTGCTGCACCGCCGGGACAGATGGTCGCTGAATGTGAGGATGCTGGTTGATGCCAGCTTGATGATCTTGCTATGGTAATCCTGGGACACTTTTGACTTTACGACAGCTGCTTTTACTCAAGACATTCTTCCTTGGAACTAAATCTGTGGTTGAGATGTTTTCTCAGAAATGATGGAGAGAAAAAACCTAAACATGTGATGATGGAACTCTGACGTTGATTTTGTGTTGCGGTCGGTGATGATGACTCTGGTGTTGTTTGTTGCGTTTGATGCCACTTATTACAAAAAGCTTTCCGGATGTTTCCTGCCCGAATGTTAATGGATGTTTCCAACTAGATAAATTCGAGTAAGTGAAGCAATAAAGTAAATTACGATTGATTTGGATATGTTGTTTGCTTTTCATTGATATTTTCAGTTCTTCAGACATCATTCTAACCAAATAATTAATATTGAAAATGTAGGATTTCCCATCACAGCTTGAATGAATGAAGGAAGTGCTCGATATATGATTGTTTCTTAAACGGAATAAGAATGGTAAGATTTTTTTTCCACAATCATAACTAAAAAAATGCATTTTAACATAGAACATAATCGAATCAAAATATGGCAGGACATTCTAGCCCAATAATATCATAAGCTATCGCAAAAGTGACAGTGCTGAATTGTTAGAAGCCCTCTCTGTTGAGTTCCATCTCACACGTACTGTTCCGTAGTGTAGGTTAGGTAACATGTAGACAAAATGACCCCAATTGTAAAATATTCTACCCGAAGGTAAAAAAAATTACGTTATTCGGATTGATAACATTGTTTGCAATCAGACTGAGGGAGAAATGTTCGAACTTCAATAATAAACATCAATTATCCCAGGCAGTGATATAGATACCTCCATCCTACATTGTTACTATTAGTCGCCACTAGATGGGTTGATGTCCACTGGAAGAGTTTTTTATTGTAGACGGTCCCTGAAGCGAATTGCCTGCTTCTCCGACAACACATTAGGCGTTTGTTTGGGATCCTGAGAGACATTCGCAACTCCGGCAGAGGGTCAGTTAACGGCCTCTGGAGACAAATCTCTCCTAATAAGATAGAGGAGCGATCGGCCCCAAGCAGCTTCAATCTCTCTCTCTCTCTCTCTCTCTCTGCTTCCTCTTCTTTCCTTGGAATATAACAAAGAACATTGTTATGGGTCAAAACCTGAAAGATAGAGCGGGTGATAAAAAGAATATATGAGTGTACATTTCCTTTAATTAGCTAATATATGAAGGAATACTCATTGATCTGGGTAATTCCATTTCAACGCCGACTTCAACCAAAGTGGCATCATGGCATTGTTATACATATGAACATTTTTAAATATATAAATTGGATCACTTCCGCTTTGAACCAGCTTCTGTTGAGTCAGGCTACAAGCAATCAATGGATGCCTGCGTTGTAGTGCGAGAGACGTGTTGTATGACCAGTCCACTTCTTTGGAACATCTCCCCGATGGAGCAAGTTACATAGGGAATAGTCATAGACTAGGTAACAAAATAGATAGGATAGTCTTGCTCGATGCTTTTTTATATTACAAAGAAAACAATCCAGCTCTCAAATTTAATTCAGTCGACTACTTTATGAAATCCATCTGCCTTGTTCATGTTATTCATCGTACTATTTCATGTAATCTAGGTATATTTATGAGTATTGGTTGAGAAATAAGAACTGCACTTCCATCTTTCTCAGATAACGCATGATAACAAACTTTGTTTTGGAACGGAGGGAGGAGTGAGGGAACGCCAATGCGATAGTCAATCATGCAACTAAATGGTTTGGGATCATAATAACGCGAAAAAAGAACTCGTTTTCCAAGATAGAGATGTATTACCTATAAAAATAAAGCGCAGTATATAATTGGGCGCTTCACAAAGTAAAACACAAAGAGCAGCTATTATTGTTCGTTTAATAGGAAGGTAAGCTCGACCACCAATCAGCAAGCGCGGAGGCACATCACAACAGCGTCGAATGAGAGTCCGGGTCTGCAGCGACTAATGTGAAATTGCTATCTCGAGAGGAAAACATTCATAATTGACTTTGCTAATGATTTTTTGATAACGTGGCCTTGTTGCGCGTGCACCGGTTGAGAATTGTTCTATGCTAACAGGATGTAAGCATCGTAGTTTTGTGCGTGTGTAATTAGAGCTATGTAGATGGGTGTGATCCTGTAACGGGAACGGCACACGGCAATCTGTTTGGTGTCTTACGACGTACCTACGTCAAATCCTTCCGTCTATCAATCAACGCCCTCAACGGATTCAACGTCTCCAGCAGCAATGGAAACTGACCGCTTGTTGGCTGCTAACGAGTGACGTAGCAGTACTGGTATTGTGAAAAAAATCAGAATGACGTCTGTTTATTAAACTCTGCTCGCAACCATGTCGACTGTATAGTGATTTTTTTATTTCGTCGGTCCTGTTTTGGTGTTGTCAAGCGGTAAAATGGACGACTCCAAAATAGTTACTGTTGCAATATAATTGTATGTTAGTCAAGCTGAATAATTAGTCTGGTGTTGTATTATTCTCAACATTATTGAGGCATTTTTCGATACTTTGTGAGCAGCTCAGCATGGTAAATTAGTCGACCTGACCAACTTTAAATTGCCAGATGTGCCAGACTACCCTAAATTCGTGAGCTGGACTTTATTTTGAAGTATACATGTTTTCTGAGTTTGTGATATTCATATATACCCAGTTTTTATATTTGAGCAATCAAATTCTCCGATATGCCCTAATGCATCAGAAAATCGTCTTGCGTCAGAGTTTGCCAATGTTGCAAGTGTA
>SDVV010034133.1:0-11210 GCA_016164225.1 Gammarus roeselii
AGACCGTTGGCAAGGAAGCGGCTTGGTTATATGGAGACCGCTCACATGACCCACGACCGTCCTCTTAGCGCTACAGTCACTAGACCGTTGGCAAGGAAGCGGTTTGGTGAAATGGAGACCGCTCACATGACCCACGACCGTCCTCTTAGCGCTACAGTCACTTGACCGTTGTCAAGTGCGCGGCTTGCGGAGATTGAGACCGCTCACCGCATGAACACTGGACAACTTCCGTTGAACAAAATGGGATTGGTTTAATAAGTTGGAACAAAGCTGGTCAAAATATTATGTTATTGGATATGATATGCATTATTTTGGTAGATATACAGCATCATTAAGGGAGCTGCTATGATGTCAGTTGGCGTGCATTTCATAGCAATGTTACAAAGCAAATTGCCCACCTCTAACAGCACTTACAATCATTGCAAGCAAATGATTCATCAGACACTCCCACGAATGGGGTATGATGTTGCATGACCTTTATAAATTTGCAACTCTCAGTGATTGAAACATGGAGCGTGGCTACCTTGTGCGTTCCCAGCCTAGACTTGGGAAAGGTGGGGCACGCTGGGGGTCTGGGGATGTTCATGTATGCATTTATAAACCAACTTATGGCCTGTTGTTTGCAGGTTTATCTTCAGTATCCTTAGTGTGTAAATCCTTTCCTGTTCAGGAACCGTCTCAAGTCTGTGTAAATGGTAGAAGAGCGCCAAGGTAAGTCCCCCGCTATCCAAAGTCCCGGGGTGGGTGCCGCCCAGGTGTGTGATGTGGCCTGGAAGGGGGGGGGGCTGTATTCCAGCACTGTATTGTGCTGGTCAACAACCCGGAATTGGATCCAGAGAACATCCAGGGACTGGGTGGCTATGTTGCCCGCAGGGTGTAAAGCCTGCAAGGGCGCCGCGGCAGGCCGCGAGGTGCCCAAGGGTGGAAAAGCCAGTAGGGTGCCAGAGAGGCACGCTCAAGGTGCCCGGTTTTCGCCTATAGCCTAGGTGAGCCTGGTCGCAGTGGTCAAAAACCGTGTTGGCGTGCGCAGAATTGGTGTCGGTTTGGCAGGCCCCATGACCTTTCCAATTGGTAAGCTTGCGTGGGCAGTCGTCATCGCTTAAAAAACAAATGGTTCATCAGAGACTCCCACGAATGGGGTGAGATGTGGCGCGGCTTTTATTAATTATCAACTCTCAATGGTTGGGACAAATGATTTATGAGACACTCCCACAAATGGGGTGTGATGTAGCATGGCTTTTAATAATCCTCAACTCTCAATGGCTGAAACCAATGGTTCATCTCAAAGTATGTAGAAGGAAGAGTCTTTTGATACTCTTGCTAACATCAGTACTGTGTGGGCAATGGCTGCATGCAAATAATTTCTCTGTCACTTTCATGTGTACGGAGATGCTTTTAGAGATAGCCTTTGAAATCAGGGCTTTATTTGCAATGAATACAAGCAAATGGTTTATCTGTAACTCTCGTGTGCGAAGGTGAAGTTTGAAACTGCTTTTGTGATCAGTGCTCTACCCGCAATGGTTGCAAGCAAGAGGATTAGGACGATTAGTTCTGAACCTGCAGTATTTGTATGTCAATGCATTATCACCAACACTCTCAGGAATGAGACATCAAATGAAGTTATTCATATGATTAGTATTGTACTCACAAGGGTTGCGTGCAGGTGGTCTATCTCTGGCAATCAGGCCTAAAGAGCTTGCAGGCCGTTTTTCAATCAGGCAAAGGCACTAACATTAGATGTTGTTTTATTTCCACCAGGGGTCAAGGAGCCTCCATCTCCCTCCAGGACTGGCGAGCAGGCAGTAAAGCTTTTCAGAAGAGGAAGAGCTTATCAAATGCCTTAGCCTTAGCATCTCCAAATGCCTTAGCATCTCCTCCCAACTCTGGTTCTTGATTGACGGGTTACGATTACCAACAAATTCATCCTCTTCCTTAACCAACACATGTTCTGTACAGCCATCTTGAGCAGTAGAAGAACCTCGAGAAGGCAATGCTGCACAGCCTTTGTAATCTTGTAACATAAAAACTGACTGCTAAAACTTTCCAGCTAAGCTAACACGCTTATTCCAAATTTGAATGAAAAATAATCACTAATAATCTGAAATCAGGAGATGTATGAATTTATCCGTAATGACACTTAGAATTACTTCAACCAATGCACAGTAAACAAAATAAAAGTTATTCTAAAATCCTAAGTAATTGGGCATTGTCCACCACACACACCCGACCGATCGTGTCTCCTGGCAGCCTGTCATTAGTGCATTAGGTGACAGCATTTATTTCTCATAAACGCGATTTCAGTTTACAAAATCTTTTTCCGCCACGTGTCGGATTGTACACCCAAAATAATATCAAAACGTGCGTGCGTAATTGCAGGCTCTTGACCGAACATATTAGATTAAGGGGCTCATCTCTACCGGATTCCTGACATGAGCCTCAGTGAGCTCCCCAGTAAAGCGCGAAGATCGCCAGACGCAGACATTGAACTGTTCGCGCCACCCTGTCCTATGGTATATTATTCATGCAGCACAGAAATGGGGATATAGTTAGAAAGCTAAGGATAACTACTATATTTTCATTTTAAAAAGGATAATTTAGCATTATTCCCATATGTGCAGAGGCGAGCGAAAATTCGTTAATGATTCAAAACTAAGTGAAATTTTCAATGTCTATTATCCGCTCTATATTAGAACTCATCGAAAATTTGATTAATATTAACCATTAAGAAGCTTTGTCAACACATAGTACCATAAGAAATTTATATATATTGTTAAATTCTACGTGATCAAAAGTCGGATTTATTTTTCTGGTTACAGACTAACCATAAACGAATATTTGCTCGCTACGGTACCAGCATGCAAAAATTCCGCAATTAAAAATTCTAAGTAATTTCAATTTTGATAAAGGTATTATTTTCACCCCCTTGTATGTGCAGACAAACCTTTATTGGAATTGCAATTCTTGACAACTTTCATTGTGGTATTAAGCATGCTTGTGCATATGTAAATAATTAAGCTTTTAATCAAAAAATATTTTTTTTAGGGTGTGCTGATCAGATTTCTGCAGTGGGACAGGACTGTGAGACGTACCTTGCGAAGAGTAAGGATGTGTTCAGAGCCTTCGTTAATTTTGAAAGGTCCACGACGGGGTTGACATTGAAGCGTTGTGGAGGGTGTTGCATTTGTATGAAGTGGGCGGAAATCTGTTGAAAGCGGTTCAGAGTTTCTATGTTGGCAGCCCAGCATGTGTCAGAGTGGGCAGCAAAGTGAGTGATTGGTTCACAGTGGAAGTGCGTCTAAGACAAGGCTGCGTGAGGTCTCCCTGGGTGTTCTATCTCTGCATGGATGGAGTGGTCAGGGAGGTGAACGCAAGTGGAATAATTGTGGCTTGGAGCTGTGGAAAGCAAACGGGCGGAGTTGGCAGTTGAATTAGTTTTAATTTGGGGATGATACGGCCCTGGTGGCAGATTCAGAAGAGAAGCTGTGTAGGCTAGTGCCGAAGCTTAGAAGAGTGTGAGAGGTGGAAAGAGGGGTGGTACAATGGTGTAGTAGTTCAAAGTTCCAAGCTAAGACTTGGGGGGTGAGAGCAGAGGAGAGAAGAAGGTTGAACGTTTTTGAGATGAAATGCTTAATGATCATGGCTGGAGTGATGAGGAGAGAAAGGATCAATAACGACGGGGTTGAAATTAAAACGGGGATGGTCAAGAAAATATAAGGCAGAGTAGATTCGCATGTTCTAAGATGGTTCGGGCACACGGTGAGGATGGAGGAAGGGAAATTTGTAAAAAAAGTGATGAAAGCGAAGGCGAGTGGACGTAAGCCTTGAGGTAGACCAAAGTTTGAGTGGATGAATGGTGTGAAGCAGGCGTTAGGAAGGAGAGACTTGAATGAGAAGGTAGCGAGAGAGCGTTGCGGTGGATGGATGATTATTCACTTTATAGATCATTGACACTTTTTTTTAATATTTTATTATTCCTTCTTTGTTGAGCTCTATAATTTTTCTCTGCCCTTTTTTGCATGGTGATAAATTTTGCATTGGTTATTAATAAATATAACGAGGCTCGTGGGACCCGCAGGACTCGGGGGACCTGGGGTTACGGGAACCAGGGGGAATTGGTAGACCAGAAGGATTTGAGGGGGTCCACTTGGACTCTTCTAGGGCACTTTGGGACACCCTTGAGACCCTGTGGGACCCTCTTGAGAAACTAAATCCTGGAAACTCTGCTCCCCCCTCCCTAGACTGTAAAACCCATACACAGAGGAATGTATATATGTGGAGTGCTTGAGTAGAGAAATTAGTGATTACAGTCCACAGCATTGCTGACGCAGAGGAGGAGTGCCGCGCCGAGTCTGGTCGAGGTGCGTCGAAATCAGTCGAAGCATGTTGAGACAAGTCGAAACTGGCCAAAATGATTTGAGACAAGCCGAGATGAGCTGAGACGAGGGGACTCGATGGACCCGGGGGACTTGTATAACCCTCCGGGTCTTATCGGGCTTTTTTGCAATCCGAGGGACCTCTAGTCTTCCCCCCCACCACTCCACTCCCACCCTAAAATGCTTGAGTAGAATAATTAGTTATTGCAGTCCACAGGATAACTGGCGCTGAGGGGAAGAGCCGCGTCGAGGCTTCTCGAGGTGCATCGAGATCAGTCGAAACATGTTAGAGACGAGTCGAGTTGGTCGTGACGAGTCGAAACTGGCCGAAATTATTTGAGACAAGCCAAGATGAGCTGAGACGAGGGACTCGGAGGACCCGAGGGATTTGGATTATCCTCCGGGTGCCGTCGGGCTCTTTTGGGACCCAAGGGACCTCTGCTCCACCTCCCTCCCCCACCATATCCCCTTATTCAATAAAAGCGCCCTACGGGGGAGTCTGCATTAACTTCGCTTTGGGACTCCGGTGGAACATGGAAACAACTACTTCTACTAAACAATAAATGCGATGATAATAATCTGAGCAGATTTTAGCCCCTGATGAACCTGCCCTTTATTTCCTCTTCACGTTCCACAATTCTGTCGCAAAAAAAATGTTGCTAGTATACTTGGGCGAGAGCTCCTGCTTGTGACTTTGCGAATACGCATTATTTTTTCAGTCTGTGCCCGCTCGTGCGTGTGCGGACCATATGTAATTTCTGTGGTTGACCTTTGCCGCGTAACTATAACCTTGTGATGCGTTGTGGTTGGAGTCGATCTGATTCGTGAGGCTGTGGACCTTGTACCAATTTTGACGATACTACCTGTGCGCACTGGCGTGCGCACATATTAATCATTGAGGTTCTGAGGGGGTGGAGGTGGGTATTCATTTTGTCTGAGTCTTTATCTTCCTGAATAAATGAATTTTAATGTAACCGAACTAGGCCGTGTAGTTGTAAACATTGTATTGCGCTGCTGTCGGAGCTGACTTTGTCGGTGTAGGGGTAAACCTTGAACCAGACTCGACGAAGCTGCCTGTACGCACTAGTGTGCGTACATATTACTCTTAGAGCGCTAAATGATTGGAGGAGTGGGGTTTCATTTCGTCTATCTTGCTCACATAAATGAAATGTACTGTGATGCGTTGCTGTCGGAGCAGACGCTGTCCGTGTAGCCGTAAACCTCGTACCGGTCTGGACGATGCTACTTGTGCGCACTAGCGTGCGTACATATTACTCATGGAGTACTAAATGATTGGAGTCGGGGATACGTTTTGTCTGAGTCTTCATCTTACCTAAATTTGAAAACTACTGTAATTTAACTGGACCGCGCATCTGTGAACCTCGTGTTGCGTCGCTGTCGGAGCTGACTTTGTCCGTGTAGCCGTGTACCTTGTACCAATTTTGACGATACTATCTGCGCGCACTGGCATGCGTACATATTACTTTTGAAGTTTTAAGTGGTTGGTGGCAGAGATTCAATTCATTTAGCCTGAGTCTTTATCTTTCCTGAATAAATAAAATGTACATTAACTGAACTAGACCGCGTAGCTGTAAACATTGTGTTGCGTTGCTGTCGAAGCTTACTTTGTTTGTGTAGCCGTGAACCTTGTAACAATTTCGACGATGCTACCTGTACGCACTGGCGCGCATACACATTACTCACGAAGTTCTAAATGATTGAAAGCGGAGGTCCGTTTCGTCTAAACGTTATTCTTGTGCGCACCAGCGTGCGTCTGACACGACTAAAATGTTTAAATAGTTTAACTTCGACAACGTTGTTTTTCTTGCACACAGAGGTGTGCGAGCCTACTGGAATCCATGATCATGGAGCCCTTTGGGGTAGCCTATTATGACTCACGTTGAGGCTCTGGTGGAAATGAGGCCAAAATCAAATCAAATCGAAGCAAGAGAGCGTGCAATGGATAGGCGTGAGTGGAGAAAGGTTGATTTTTGATACTGCCCTCGTGTGCTTTCTTGCCCTTGTCATCTTGTTGAGAAACGGGATGGTCATGGGTAGGGAGCGTTCCGGTCATCATGACGCGGCAGGGGTAAGCCAATCACACTGTCGGGCCTGCTGCTAACACTCACCTCGGGCCGGCCCCATGACCCGGAGTGTATGTTGTAGGGTTTTCCTGCTAGACACTTTGCTAGAGCAAAAGGGCAAAGCTGTCAGTGTGTGATGCTCCTTGCCGTCGGCCATCACCTTTCCTGGGGGATTCGGCCTAGTTTCTGTATCTATAAATGGATCATCGTTTCTGTGTCATCTGATTAATATACCGGAAAAATTTGTTGGGCGGGCGAAAGAATGATTGCGTTTATACAGCTTTTTAATATTTACCCTTCGTCGTAAAGGCCAACAAGCAATTAGCTTTTCCCATTTGAAGGGTGCGAGAGTAGGCCGAGTCGAGTAGAAGCGGAATTTAAGAAACTTGTCGAGCTGCCGCGATCAGCATGAAGCACTCTCCATCAGCAGGTGCTTCATGCTGATCGCCGCTTGGTGGCTCAAAAGACCTGATGGCGTGAGCGGCCCCCTGTCTGCATCCATTAGATGTTTGTGTCCTGTGCACAGGCTGTGGATGCATGTTTGGAAAACTTGGTTTCCCTTACTCCAACCGAGTTTTGCTCCTAGCATTTTTTCTCCGCAATGTTGCCACATATCGATCCAATGGAATATTATAAGAGAGTTGATGATAAGAAACCAATCTCAGTAGTTTAGGACCCTAAATTGTTCATGATGGGTGAAAGCCAAGGCACCCAGACTGACTGAAAGATGATGAATTTACGGAGACATTTTTTGGTAATTGAGATGGCGAATTCGAGTGTGTGTATCTCTGCAGAGAAATCGGAGGCTTCTTGTGAAAGGGTAACCGAGGCTGAGGTTGCCCCGGCGATAGTTATAGAGCCGTCAGAGTACGTATGTTGGTTATTTGGAATATGGTTCTCAAGCATTCTCGAATATTTTCGGCAATACATACTCGGTATGGGCTGATGGATGTTTATTCATTTTATAGACCATTAACACTTTATTTTAGTATTCTACTATTTCTTCTTTCTTGGGCTCCAATATTTTTCTCTGCCTTTTTTTCATGATGATAAATTTTGCCTTGGTTTTCATTATATATGTCGTGGCTGGTTGAGACAATGTGACCCATGGAAGGGAGGTACTCGTGGAATCAGCGGGACTCGGGGGACCCGGGGTTTTGGAATCCCGGGGACTTGGAAGACCAGGAGGATCTGAAGGGACTAGCTTGGACCCTTGTGGGGCCCTTTGGGACCCTCTTGACCCCATTAGGGACCCTCTTGAGAAACTGTAGGACCCACTTGAGGCCCTTCCGAATCCTGGAACCTTTGCTCCCTCCTCTCCAATCTAAGTTAAACCTATTCTGTATCTAACCTGTTCAATCTACGTTAAGCATACTCGGTATCTACGTTTAACCTACTCTGTATCTGCGTTAAGCCTACTCTGTATCTGCGGTAAACCTACTCTGCATCTGCGTTGAACCTACTCGGAACCTACGTTGAACCTACTCTGTATCTGAGTTAAACCTACTCAGTATCTACGTTAAACCTACTCGGTATCTATGGTAAACCAACTCGGTATCTACGTTAAACCTACTCTGTATCTACGGTAAACCTACTCTGAACCTACGTTAAACCTACTCTGAATCTGCGTTGAACCTACACATAATCTACGCTGCACCTACTTTGCCACTCTTCAATTGCCCTTCGCGGGAGTTTGCATTAACTTCGCGTTGGGACTGCGGGGAAAACAGATGAAACTACTACTACTACTAATATATACTCGGTAGAGTAGTTGCTAAAGGATATATCTGAAGACCTCGGTTAACTGGCGGTGAGTTGATCACCCAAGTAGGTGCGTTGATTTAGGGAATTCGGGAAGAGAATGGAGGCTCGATGGCCTTGCAAGTGATGTCCAGAGTTACCAGTATTTTGTTCACACGTAGGGAAAATGACGGGCCGATATTTGATTTAGCCGCATAGATGATCTGATCAGAAATATTGATGCAGTGGTTGAAGGCTGGCTTCTTGATTAGGCTCCTAGCCTTGAAGTAGTATTGTTCAGAGAATTTGTCTCGTCGAAGAGGAAGCGGGAGTTTGTCGACTCGAACGTTCAAAGATTCGATGAGGGCGGAACGGAAAGCGCAGGTTGCGGTGCGCTTATGTTGACCGAGTTGGTTCGATATTAATTGTAAAAAACAGCTCCATAGTCAAGACATAAACGTATGAAAGTTCTGTTCAACATCGTGCAATTGTTCTGATCAGCTCATTTCATGGATGGTGTCGAGAGGATATTCCCGTCGATATCAGGCAGCGGGTCTCGGGACTGTAAGGCGGAGGAGAAGTCACGTGAGTTAGGATCCCACACGAGACTCAGAAACTCAGTCTTCGTATACTAGGGATGTGTTGCACAGCGTTAAAGCTGGATTTTGGCGTAGACCGGGTACGAGAGTTAAAAGGATAGATTTAGCTTCAATTGAAAATCGGAAACCGTTAAAGGGAATTCAGTTCCCAAGTTGGTCTAAGCCCTTATGGAGTTCATGTTGAATTGTTCAGAGGCTTGATTTATTTTAATCTAAGTTCATTTCCCCTGGAGCCTCAACGCGAGTCAAAATAGGCTCCCACGTAGGGCTCGATGATCATGGATTCTAGTAGGCTTGCACACCTCTGTGCGAGAAAAACCACGCTGTGAAATTTAGTATAATGTGAACATTTCAGGCGTGTCAGACGCACGCAGGTGCTCACAAGAAAAACGCTTAGCCAAAATGCATATTTGCTTCCAATCATTTAGAACTTCAAGAGTAATATGTATGCACGTCAGTGCGCACAAGTAGCATCTTCAAGATTAGTACAAGGCTTACGGCTACACGGACAAAGTCAGCTCCGACAGCAACGGAACACAATGTTTACAGTTACGCGGCCTACTTAAGTTATGGTACCATTTATTTGTTCGAGTGAGTTAAAGAATCGGATGAAACGAATCCCCGCCTCCAATCACCCAGAGCTTCACGAGTAATATATACGCACGCAAGTGCGCACAAATAGTATAGTCAAAATTGGTACAAGGTCTACAGCTTCACGGATCAGATCAACTTCAACCGAAACGCATCCCAATGTTTATAGCTACGCGGTCCAGGTCAACCACAGAAATTACATTTGGTTCGTGCACGCACGAGCGAGCGCAAACTATATTTTTTTTTATGACATCACATTAATTGTTTAGGAGGGTAGGGTTGGGGTGGCAGAGGTCCCTCAGGTTCCACAAGAGCCCGATTGGTCCCGAAGGGTAACCCAAGTCCTCTGAGTTCCTCGGGTTCCCTCGTCTTAGCTCATCTCGGCTTGTCTCGACTCCTTTCGACCTGTCTCGACTCGTTGCGCCCAACTCGACTCGCCTCAACATGTTTCGACTACTCTCGACGCACCTCGACCAGCCTCGACGTGGCTCTCCCCCTCTGCGCCAGTAATCCAGTGGACTGTGACAACTAACTTCTCTACTCAAGCATTTTAGAATTGGAGCGGGGTGCGGGGGGGCAAAGATCCCACTGGTCCCAAAAATAGCGATGAGTCCCGAAGGGTAACCCAAGTCCCCGGATCCCCCGAGCTCCCCGGGTCCTCGAGTCCCCTTGTCTCAGTTCATCTCGGCTTGTTTCGAACCATTTCGGCCAGTCTCGACTCGTCGCGCCCAACTCGACTCTTCTCAACATGTTTCGACTGATCTCGACGCACCTCGACCAGCCTCAACGCTGCTCTCCCCCTCTGTGTCAGTAATCCGTGGACTGTAATAGCTAATTGTTCTACTCAAGCATTTCACATATATACATTTATTATAAGGTGTATGGGTTTTACAGCGTAGGGAAGAGGAAGCAGGGGTCCTACGGTTCAAAAGGACCTCAAGGGGGTCCCAAAGGGTCTCATGAGTGTCCAGAAGGGCCCCCCCCCCAAATCCTCCTGGTCTCCCAAGTCCCCCGTGTTCCCGAAACCTCCGGGTCCCCTGAGATACGCGGGTCCCACGAGTACCCCATTTTTTCCGGGTCACCCAGTCTCAACCAGCCTCGTTATATATTAACCAATGCAAAATTTATCACCATGAAAACAGGGCATAGATAAATAATAGAGCCCACGAATTAGGAAATACTAAAATACTAAAATAAAGTGTTAATGATCTATAAATGAATAATCATCCATTCCCCCCAAACTAGCAAAGAGGGCAGTCTTTGGTCTCATGACAAGTGGGTTTGTCTTGCTGCTGGAGACGACTGTCCCTCATCTGTAGTCTGCTTAACGCAGCCATCCAAAACAATTTACGTGTTTTAGTACTCAAGAACTCAGAGGCCGATAACACCAGAGGCAATAAACTACATAAACATCTCAAACAAGGGTTGTGATACCGCCCTACGGGGGAGTCTGCATTAACTTCGCGTTGGGACTCCGGTGGAACATGAAAGCAAATAATAATAATAAAGGGTTGTGATCCATCCAATTCAAGCGGTCTTCTTGATGATAGATTGCAGTTGTTTTCTATGAGCTGTGCCTCTTACACACCTGAGTGGACTACAGCTGTTAGCTATGAGCTGTGTCTCTTTCATACCAGAGTGGACTACAGTTGTTAGCTGTGAGCTGTGCCTCTTTTGCACCAGATTTGATTTGGGCCCCATTCCCACCGGAACCTCAACGCGAGTCATAATAGATTCCCCCGTAGGGAGCGACCGTCACTGAATCAGGTAAGTTCGCATGGCCTCGAGTTCGGAAAGATCAGTCATGACAGGTGGGAATCATA
>SDVV010034134.1:0-11210 GCA_016164225.1 Gammarus roeselii
ACCCAACCTACCATAAAAAGCTTATCGCTTTCGGAAAACACACCGGACTATACGAAGCTGTCTAAACCTCAAACACCTGTGCAAATGAGGTGGTCTCTCCACCCCATTACGCACAGAAATAACAACACATTTTACAAAGATACGCATTAAATTTTTACTCTCGTACGCGCTAGTACGCGAATATGCCACAATTGAAATATGTACTGACTTCATCTTTACAAAACTAATATTTTCGCACGCGAGGCCGTGCGGACTTACCTGAATCAACGACGGTCGCGCCCTATGGGGGAGCCTATTATGACTCACGTTGAGGCTCTGGTGGAAATGAGGCCCAAATCAAATAAAAAATTATTAGTATTAGTCATCATGTAACGATGCTAGGTATGATATCCCCCACTATCTTGTACAAAACCCCTCACAGTATGCTCAAATTATACAATGCATTTGTTAGACCGCATCTCGAGTATTCCGTTCAATTTTGGTCTCCATATCTTGATAAATCTGTTAATAAATAAGAAAAAATTCAACATAGAGCTACCAAACTCATCCCTTCACTGCGAAAAAAATCGTAAGAAGACGGGCTATGTGAACCTTTTTTTTTTTTTTTGACAAACTTCAAGTCAGAGGCAACATGATCAAAGTGCGGAAGATCATGAAGGGTAAAAAAACATTGACCGAGCAAATCTTTTTACTCAAAATACGAATGGGGTGACTTGAAACAATAGATTCAAAATCGTTGAGAAACGTTTCTCACTCGACATCACGCGCGATTTCTTCACTCATAGTGTCGAAGAATGGAATAAATTTCCAATGAAGGTGGTGAACAGTAATACAATCGGAATATTTAAATTGCGGCTTGATGAGTTCCACATAAATTGCCGCTAAACCGTTCCCTTTCTTGATGTTATGAAAACAGAAATGGTACATGAAGCTCTCATAGACGTTCTACTTCAAAACTTACCCTCTTGCTATCAAAAGACAATCTAGTTTTTGCCAATAGGCCTGTTGTTGTCTTCCTACACTTGATTGCTCTCGGTAAATTTACTGGCCTATAAAAAGCTGTGTAAATGTTGGATGGAAGCGCTAACAAACTTCTTCAACCATCACTAAATGTGCTTTGGTACATTAATCAAAGAGCATGGAAACAAGGACCCACTTAGAGAGCTACGTATCAATCCTTGATTCTCAACTTGAAAAAAAATAAAACATAGATTTGAATGATGTTGCTGTTTCAACACGTTCAAACCTACCAGAATTGATGAACTTTGCGCCCTACGGGGAGGAGCTCACTTGGGCAAACGTTGGAAGTCCGGTGATGATGGACCCCTTAATCTAATCGAAACCAGTGAAACTGATTTCATTGAGGTTGCTTGAACTGAATCAAACAAACTGCCTTTGTTGTGACAGGTGTACACCAAAACCGAGCCTGAAAAGCACCAGCACGGCGTTACAGCCTTTCTCATTGAGAAAAGCTACCCAGGGTTCAGCACTGCTCAGAAGCTCGACAAGTTCGGCATGCGCGGTTCCAGCACATCAGAACTGATCTTTGAGGATTGTCGGGTACCTGGTGAGCTGTCAAACATGTCATTACATTATACAAGGAATACCGACCATTTTGCCAATGTTTTCATTTTAAATGTGGCATTAGATAGATACCCAATGCATTATTAGATATTGTAGAGATTATTCAAATAGAGTTGAGAAACAGCATGTATGGAAGACAGCGCAAAAATGCTGTTCTTCAAGTCTCCGTACGGGTCAGACTCGTTTTGTAGATCTGATGAGTTAACTCTTCTCTGGTATTTGTGACATCATTGATATAATAATAACATGACTGCCGTGCCTATTGCAATAACACAGTGTGCTCCTACTTGCAGTGAGCAACATGCTTGGGGCCGTCAACAAAGGCATCTATGTGCTCTTCTCTGGCCTCGATTTGGAGAGGCTGGTGCTTGCCGCTGGGCCTCTTGGGTGAGTAACAGCTTCAGTTGAGGCAGTACTGAGATCTCACTGTACCAGGTCATCTTCAAAAAACTTGAAGCTGCAGAATATGTGGATGTAGTCAAGATGGCGTCTTTGGTATGACTACCATAGGACGATTATTCAGCTCAAACCTTGCTCTCCTTTTGAACAGGAAGTTTCATGATTTTGAAGTTTTCCTTCTCTTGAATTCATTCTGTTAATCCATGGCTGCATAACTTGTCCTCCTCTTAAATTCATGCTGTTAATCACTGTCGGCATAACTTGTCCTCTTGTAAAATTCATGCTGTTAATCACTGGCGGCATAACTTGTCCTCCTCTAAAATTCATGCTGTTAATCACTGGCGGCATAACTTGTCCTCTTCCAAAATTTGATCCGTTAATCACTGGCGGCATAACTTGTCCTCTTTAAAATTCATGCTATTAATCACTGGCGGCATAACTTGTCCCCCTTTAAAATTCATACTGTCAATCACTGGCGGCATAACTTGTCCCCCTCTAAAATTCATGCTGTTAATCACTGGCAGCCTAACTTGTCCTCCTCTAAAATGTATGCTGTTAAACCACCCGGCCGCTAACTTGTCCCGTTTAGCCTAGCTTTTTTGTTCCACTTCTACTGTATCTACAAATATAATATTCTTTCAACTCAATATCTCATATTCCTTATTGTTGATCTTGTTAAAATTCATTATTTATGTTACATCCGTTTATCACGTTAATAAGATTAGGAAAGCAATCAACTTTCAATTAAAACTTTTTTTTCCGTCTAAACGTTTAATTTACTAAAAGTAATAATGTTTCGGATCACATTTGGCTCATGAAATGTATTTGTGCCCAAATTCCATAAAATCTTCACTAAACACACATCCCATTCAAGCTGCAATACAACTATAACATCATAATTCCTAACTTCAACCTATTATTCGCCTCACTCGGTATTTTCAATTTGGTTATCGAGGGGGAGTCTTGCTGTGTTTATGGCGAGCGGACATGTACTTTTTCGATGAGCCTCAGAGCCTGTTTCTCTCGCAGAGTGATGCAGGCCGCCTGTGACGTGGCTTTCGAGTATGTCCACGTCAGGAAACAGTTCGGAAAACGCATCGGTGAATTTCAGCTGATGCAGGTATGCTGAATGTCAAGGCAACCAAAGAAACATACTTATTTTTAATATCCATAATTTTACACTGGAGTTCTGCTGTTAATAGATTTTAGCTTCACTTATTGCAGGATTAATGGGCACAATTGCTAACCTGACAGCAAATTTATTAGACACAATATTTTTCTCCTTCTTGGTTGAAATTGACGTTCTGCGATTTTGAAAACTATTGGCAATTTCTCCTTGTGTTTCTCAGGGCAAGTTGGCGGACATGTACACGACGCTGAACACGTCTCGTTTTTACCTTTACGGCGTGGCCAGGGCGGCCGACAGGGGGCACTGTAGCGCCAAGGACTGCGCTGCCGTAATACTTTCCCTCGCCGAACAAGCCACGCAAATCGCGCTGCAGGCACTGCAGTGTCTCGGTGAGACATGGACAAAAAATAAAATATTGCTGCAAAAAAAATGTGATTCCATTCCTACAAAAACGTGAACATTTGTTCGAGGATGCAAATTTTTGTTGAACATGATGAATTTGAAGTTGGATGAATAAGGATAATAGTGTTGGCAGGGTTATTATAAACTGACAAAACCAGATTGACTGATTCATGACCAGCTCAATTTGTAAACTCGTTGCAGTTGAAGGAGTAGCCACAAGGTACCAGTTACTTTGAATGGGCCCCACAGTTGGTCCTACACAATTATTCCTTCAATATTTATGGTAACGAGTCCCTAATGTATCAAATAATTCTGTTAGCTACATTCCTTGATATCACTTGCGCTTATTACCGCTCTTCATTAGCTCCAAAGGAAAGTATAATAAGTTGATCAGCTTCTCCAGTTTATTTGAATTTCTACTTTATATTTATTTTTATTTCTAGATACAATAGCTAGTGAACCAGCGGAAATAAACAATCCAGTTGTTAAACACCAATCTAGTTATTGACTATAAAACTAATCGAAGTTGCATGAAGAATTGATTTGTTCGCCAATAGTGCACGAATGGACAAGCATAGCCGGCAACTTCCGGTGTATACGGCCGGACGGTCCAAGCTCTCAGGCTATATTTCTTTCATCATCTATGTATGTGCGTGGTTGTAGTACGAATGAAATGAAGAGGCGAGAGATTTGTGAGATGTTTGTAAGAAGGAAGTTAGATGTGTTGGCGCTGAGTGAGACTAAGTTGAAGGGTAAGAGCGAGTTTGAGTTTGGAGTGGTGAGTGGAAGAAAGTCAGGCGTGTATGAAGATTGGGCAAGAGAAGGCGCTGTGTTGTTATTGAGTGATCGACTGGCTAGTAGCGCTATTGAGTGGAAAGAGGAGTCGAGATTGATGAGGGTGACAGTGAAGTTAGGCGTCGACAAATGGGCATTTGTGAGTGCGTACGGACCTAGTTGCGAGAGGAGTGAGGAGGAGGAAGAAACTTTTTGGACTCACCTGGGCAAGTGTATTGCGAGTTTTGGAAGTCAGTTCAATTGGGTTGTACTGGGTGACCTTAATGTGAGAGTTGCAGATGCAGTAGTGTATAATGAGATAGGGAGGTATGGCGTTCCTGATAGGAATGACAGTGGAGAAAACCTTAGGAGCTGGTCGTCGGAAACAGCCTGTTCAAGAAGCAAAATATCCACAAGTACACATGGGTGAGGATGGCCCATGGTGCAGTGGTGGAGATAGCGCTGATGAATTTTGTGCTGATTTCGAGAAGAGTGGTGAGAAGACTGTTGAATGGGCGGGTGTTGAGGGGAGGGTGGCGGAGTGTCTGACCATCTGCTGGTGGAGGGAAGATTGAGAGTGGAGCATGTGTGAAAGGGGAACAAAAGAGTGGGAGGAGGAAGAGAGGTAGTGAGAGTGAGTGAGCTAAATGTAAAAAGCAGAGACTAGTAGTTCCTGCAGGATTTGAGGGAGGAATATGACAACGTGAGAGGACAGGGTCTGCTTGATGTGGAGGAAGAATGGGAGACATTCAGAGATGCCTTGTTGAGTAGTTCGAGAAATGTGTGTGGTGTACGCCGTGTGGGCGGGTGCAGACGGATGGGCTGCGAGTGGTGGAACGAGGAGGTCAAACTGGCAGTGGCGCAGAAAAGAACAGCTTTCGAGGAGTGGCTGCGAGCGCGGTGTGGTGGGATATGACAAATGTAAGGAAAAGCGGAAGGAAGTAAACCGAGTGATGAGAGCCAAAAGGAACGCTGATGTCAGGTGGGTCAGATGGTTGTGCCAGAATTTCGAGGAGAACAAAAAGATGTTCTGGAAAGAGGTTAAGAGGGTGAGAGAGGGAGAGACCAGAATGGAGAAGGCGGTGAAAGATGAAAACGACCAGTTGTTGATGGAAAGGGTTGGTGTACGGAAAAGTTGGGCT
This sequence comes from Gammarus roeselii, assembly GCA_016164225.1. Taxonomy (NCBI): domain Eukaryota; kingdom Metazoa; phylum Arthropoda; class Malacostraca; order Amphipoda; family Gammaridae; genus Gammarus; species Gammarus roeselii. Next base: position 5,431 of record SDVV010034134.1, read on the forward strand.
GAGTATTTTGATGTATTGTTGAATGTCAAGGATGACAGAGAGGCGGACATTGTTGCTGTGGGTGGTGGTGCTCGGATGCCAGTTTTGGGAGAAAGACTTGTTGCGGACATTACAAGGAAAGAGGTGCAGAAGGCGGTGGACGTGATGAAAGCAGGGAAAGCCCCTGGTTTGGATGGAGTTGCGACCGAAAGCCTGGAGAAGGGTGGAGAAACTATTGTCGAATAGTTGGTGAGGTCACTGAACTTGTGTTTTGTGGTGGGCGTGGTACTGATTGAGTGGCGCAGAGCCTGCATTGTCCCACAGTATAAGGGCAAAGGAGATACAAATGAATACTGCAACTCAAGAGGTATCAGTTTGTTATGTGTGGTCGGTAAGTTGTATTGGAGAGTGCTGATCAAAAGAATTAGAGAATGTACGTATTGCGCAATCGGAGAGGGACAGTGCGGCTTTAGAAGCGGTAGAGTACCTTGCAAAGGGATTTGGATGGATTTGGAAAAGGCATACGACAGGATTGACAGGGAAGCGCTGTGGAGTGGGTTGCGTTTGTATGGAGTGGGAGGAAATCTGTTGGAAGCGGTGCAGAGTTTCTATGTTGGCAGCCGAGCATATGTCAGAGTGGGAAGCGGATTCAGACGAGAAGCGATGTAGGCTAGTGTCTGAGTTTGGTCGAGTGTGTGAGAGGAGGAAGCTTCCAGTGAACGATGGTAAAAGTAAAGTAATTAGATGCTCGAGGACTGTTGATGCGAGCAGAATTAGTGTCCCCCGAAATGGGGAGTTTTTGAAAGAAGTTCAGTATTTTATGTATCTGGGCTCACATGTGGAGAGGACTGAACTAGTGGAAACTGGGGTGAAGGAGGGGTGTAAAGTGCTGGGTGCACTTGAGAGTGATATGAGCTGCAGGACGTTGAGGATTGAAGCAGGGTGTCGTTGTCCAAATGGTGCTATACGGAGCTGAGACTTGTGGGGTGAGAGCAGGGAGAGAAGAAGGTTGAATGTTTGAGGAGCATGGCTGGAGTGTCACTGAGAGACTGGTTCACTAACGACGTGGTTCGAATCAGAACGGGGATGGTGAAAAAGTTGGAGGACCGAATGGATTCGCGTGTTCAGATGGTTCGGGCACATGGAGAGGATGGATGAAGAGAAATTGGCGAAAAATGCGTTAAAGGCAGAGGCGTGGTCGCAGGTCTAGAGGTAGACCGAAGTTTGGGTGGATGGATAGTGTGAAGCAGGCGTGAGGAAGAAAAGACTTGAATGTGGAAGTAGCGAAAGAGCGTCGTGGGTGAGGTGGGGCCCGGCCATCATGATACGGCGGGGGTAAACCAGCGAAAACTGTCGGGCCCTGCTGCTGACAACGGATTATCGGACCGCAATCGTGACCCAGAGTGTGTTTTGCGTGGTTACCGGCCGGACCCTTTAGCGCAAAAGGGCGTAGTTGTGTGAGTGTGAGCGTATGAGGGTGTGAGGTGCGTCTTGCCGTCGGCCACCCCCATTCTGGGGAATTCGGCCTATTGTCAGTATCTGTATTCTTGATTATGTGCCGAATTCGATTGAAAAAAATCACATTTCGTATGTTACGACAAAGCAATCTTCCTAAAGATGAACCAACATCAAACATTCGGTTTATTTCTCCTTTGGTGTTGAATCGAGACTTATAGGTCGACTCGAATTACATTTTGAGCTGCTATCTTGTTGAAATGTTCTCGAACTATGTATTCTCATGATTTCCCATTGAGACTTTACCAGGTACTATTCAGGTTAGATTGGAATGTTTGTAGATAAAGTTTTCAGAGGTTACCGATATTTCGTTTGAATTTTTATGATATTCTTCTCCCTTTCGTCCATTTACATTGAGTTTCTTCTCAGGTGGTAACGGCTACATCAACGAGTACTGCACTGGCCGGCTTGTACGTGATGCTAAGCTTTATGAAATAGGGGCAGGTACGAGTGAAGTGCGGAGGCTTGTGATTGGTCGAGCCCTCAACGCCGAGTACTCCACCTCTTAATTCGAGCCAGGGTCAAACAGAAATAGAGGTCTCAAACTGACCTGATAAGGAATGATATATGGGATAAGCCGAAACAACACCTAAGACAGACGATGACTTGCTTATCAAGTCGTGTGTGCGCGCTCACGCACACTTGTCTTAACTATTCTTCTTTCGAGTGGGTAAGAACAACCTAGTTACGCTTACCCATGTGTACCCTTTTTGAGTGGAACATTTTTGTAACCTCTCCCCATATATAGTAATGACCTGAGCAAGCCGTGAGTCGAAGCAGCCTGGAGACGGACGATGACTTGTCGATGAATTAGTGCTGTACTGGCCGCTGGTTTGACGTTCGGTGCCAGAAGGACATTGACTCCAGTGCACTAAAGAGCCTTGGCACTCTAATCTACCCATGTGTACTTTGGGATATCTCTCTTCTTGAAGAAGCTGTTTCCCACCACCAGCTCCTGCTCCATGCACCACTGTCAAAATTACCGGAAACGCCGTACGTCCCTACCACATTCTTCACTACCATATCTCCAACTCCCGCATTTAGGTCATCCAGTACAATTACGTTGTATTGACCTCTAAAACTCTCAAAACACTCAATTAGGTTAATCCAAAATTGCTCCATCTCCTCACTCCCCTCGCTACCAGCTTCGTAACCACTCACAAATGCCCATCTTTCTATACCTAACCACTTCCCCAACATCGTTCTAGTGGACGTCTCCTTCCACTCGGTAACGTTACCAGCCAACACATCGCTCGATATAAACACCACACATTCTTATGCCTAACCTCCCTCTACGCCCGACTTGCTTGCGCTTACCACGCCGAACTCGCATACGCCCTCTCCTTTCAACTTCATCTTGCTTTTTCTTCCTCACAAACATAGCGACAATCTCTCTGCTTCATTCGTACTACAACCACGCACATTCAACGGCAATGACAATAGAGTTTGGACAGGCTTCCTCCCTCCGGTTGTCTTGCCATCGTGGAGGAAAAAAATTACTGAGGAAGGGATCCCTAGCGCTTTTGCTCCGCCCCTATTTGTCGCCTCTTACCACACGTGTTTCCCCCTAAGCACATGTCAGGTTCACGGGCCGCACGGAGTCACGGCTAATTTGGAGGAGAAGGGGGTGAACATCTTTATTTCTCTTCAGACTCCCTTCAGGCTCTCCACACGACCATTACCCTTCCTACAGACACATCTCTGTACAAACAGATACGCACACTTCTCAGCACTTGTGTTGCGTGAACACAGAGGTAGCACGGTCCTACAAGGTCACTCGCCTTAGGTGGAAGTGACCTTGTAGAGAGGTGACAGGGTCAACCTGTCACGGTGTAGGTGCGGGCTCCACACGACCTCCCAATGATACCAGCATAGACTGGGTAATGTCCCTTCCGATCTCAGTTAGCTATGCCGGGGTTCGCCCAATACGGTCGCGCACGTCGTACCCGGCAGACTCGAACATAATGTCGTCGGCCCGTGTTCTGTGAGAACGCCCGAGCGACAGCATAACCTTCCTCATTGACGTAGGCACAATATAAATGCCTGCACCTGCTGAAACACTCTCAACATGCACATGTCGGCAGATTCCCGGGCTTCGGGCTGTGTGCCGGCTGCGGCTCCTCCACACACAAAAACACACACACACACACACACACACACACACGTCCTAACTATTCTCCTCTCACCTTTCTAATAACGGTCAAGTAGAGCTCTTTCTTTCATGCAATCTTTTCCTACGACTCCTAATTTTTATTATTATTATTTCTCTTCTCATGAGTGAGATTCCCTACACTGAGTGAAGATATCATGCATGGGATCCTCGTTTTCTGTCTTCTTCATCTTTCCCTTCAGCAGGTGTTGGGGCACATAGCCGTCGACACCTTCAGGACGAATGCGGCTGGTTGGTTCAGTGTCAATCCTCCTTACTGCCAGCCTGGGAGTGCTGGGACCATAAGGCCTCAGCACCTTAGGAGTTCCTGCATCACCTGTGGCAACCGTATATTCGTTTGATGTTCATCGGGTATGGGACTTTGATTTTTCGCAGTAGTAAACCAAACTCAAACATTAAAAATGAATCAAAAGTATAACTTGCGCAGCACTGTTTGCGGGGTTGATGTTTTGGCGCCATAAGGACGGTGGCAGCATTCTTATCCTCCGCCACAGGGCCTCCCTATTAGTTGCGACCCCTCACACAGCCTGGATTAACCCTCGCAGGACCGGCATTTTCTTGTAAATGCGTGCTGGGTGGGCATATAGAACACGATATTGAAAGTAAACTGTTGGAGTTGGAGTGATGGGACGTAAACCAACTTTTATAGTTTTTTTTTTGCACAGTTGACTTAGTTATCAATGAAAGATAGGGAATAATGTAAATGGCATTTTATTGAATTTTCAAGCCTAGACCTATGTAAATGGTAATAATATTTGTTTAATTGTTCTAAAAAAATCAATAAGTTGTTATAAAATTCGAAAAGAATCACCAACATTTTCAGAATTTTTTTATTCTAAATTTTTAGCGAAAATATGTAGAAATGTAATCCTTTTTTTAGCCCTAATAGCTTGTGAGTGCCCCATATTTTTTTTTCTCAGGGCTGGAATACTGCTGGTTTGATGGAGAATGACCTGAGGAGCAAAAATATGAGGTTTTAGTAGTTTTGCTCCTATAGTTTTTAAATTATTTTCAAAAACGTAATAAGATATAAAATTTGGGTTATAACTAGGTAGACTTTCAAATATAGTGTTTGCGCCTTCGCATGTAGCTCGATTACTATAGCAGTTCAAATAATGTGATTTGTTCCATTTTATTCGTGAGAAATCAAGCTACAATTGGTTCATCAAGAGTTTTTGCGTCAAGTCGGTAGTTTTGATTCAAATTCCTGATTTAAAAAAATGTCGATATTTTCGATCAAAAATGTCGATGATGTGTTATAAATGCCTAAATAGATCAAAATGAATAGTACCAAAAAAAGTGCTGTTACATTACGAATTCAGCGATGTGTTTGGGATCTGTGTACGACTAATAGTTTTGAAGTTAATCAATTTAAGTTGATCTAGTCCAAAATGTTTGAGAAAAAAACATTACAAAAGGTGGTTTTTGGACTCCACAGCCCGTAATTTTAACCCTATGTCACTTCCATATAGCTCCAAAGAACCGCATTTGCAAGACAAATCGAATGGTGTGTGAGAAGTTCCTCTAGGAAAAACAATACATGGCGATACGGTTCGTGTAATTCATGCCAAATTTATTGAACCGTTCATGTTGAGGTCGCCGTGGCCAAGTGGTTAGCGTATCCGACTGCAGTGTCAGCCTCTGGTGCTGCATGTCGCGAGTTCGAGCCTCGGCAGGGACACGGCGGTCTTGTGGCGGGGAGATTGGGCGTCTCCCCCCTCTGTGTCTGCCTAACTTAGCCACCCCCCTAACTAGAGGGAAACGGCTGTATGTCTACATACGGTCCTGCGAGGGTTAGAAACTTGGAAAACTAGATTGAATATTTAACCAATACATTCAAAGATGATCGGGTTTGCAGATAATTATATGGACTAGTTAATTTTTCCTAAATCAATCCCATGACAATTAATTACATTACGAGAGCTTTTACAGATACAGACACTAGGCCGCATCCCCCAGAAAGGGGGGTGGCTTACGGCAAGGCGCACCTCACACGCTCACACTCACAGAACTTAGCCCTTTTGTGCTAAAGGGTCCGGCCGGTAGCCCCTCAACTTACACTCTGGGTCCCGAATGCACCGAGGAACCGTCGTCAGCAGCAGGGCCCGACAGTTTT
>SDVV010034135.1:0-11210 GCA_016164225.1 Gammarus roeselii
CTGAACAGAGGGTACAGCGTAGCTGTCATTTGCTGAACAGAGGGTACAGCGTAGCTGCCATTTGCTGAACAGAGGGTACAGCGTAGCTGCCATTTGCTTAACAGAGGGTACAGTGTAGCTGCCATTTGCCGAACAGAGGGTACAGCGTAGCTGCCATTTGCTGAACAGAGGGTACAGCGTAGCTGCCATTTGACCCAGAGCTGGGCTGATGCTCCTTTCTTGCACAGGGACATCGGCATTCGCATGTTGCTGCCACATCTGCTTAACAGTCATGGGTTAAATAAAGAGTTGTCTTCACAGCCTGAGTATATCCACTAATTAGAATTTATCAACATGTTTGGTTTGGAGTGATTGGAAAGGTATTCTACTAAATAATTGAAGAGCCTTGCAGGTGAGACTGTTGAATGCCGCTGTTTGTATGTGTGTACCACTTGCCAGTTCTGGCAATTTGTAGAAGCACATTCCGTCAGCTGACTGAGCTTAGTCTGTTTCTTTCGTTATGTGTTCTCATTCCATCGTCCTTCAGCTTCTCTCCTACATTCATGGTCATCAAACTCTCTAATTGTCTTTGGGCTGAATATATCCGCAAGGCCATTAATGGTTGAATATAACCGCAAGGCCATTAATGGTTGAATATAACCGCAAGGTTATTAATGATTGAATATAACCGCAAGGCCATTAATGGTTGAATATAACCGCAAGGCCATTAATGGTTTAATATAACTGCAAGGCCATTAATGGTTGAATATAACTGCAAGGCCATTAATGATTGAATATAACTGCAAGACCATTAATGGTTGAATATAATTGCAAGGCCATTATTGGTTGAATATAACTGCAAGGCCATTAATGATTGAATATAACCGCAAGGCCATTAATGGTTGAATATAATTGCAAGGCCATTATTGGTTGAATATAACTGCAAGGCCATTATTGATTGAATATAACCGCAAGGCCATTAATCTGTATGCTAAGCCATTTCATTACCTTCAGAGTAAATATTGATGTGGACACCTCGTTAAACTGCCTTACTAGATCTTCCCACTTATGCCAGATCCAGAGGCGAGCAATGGCCTATAACTTGTAGGGTTAATTATTTACAAAGAGTCAACATTGTCCTTTTGTCACTTGATAGAAAGGTAGTCATGGCCCAGGAACACAGTCTTCTGCCACTAGCCTCAACCTTTACAACATGTTCATCGGATGAAGCTTTGATCTGCATTCATACGCCTAAATTCAGAAAAAAACATTCTATGCCAACAATGATTCTGATATTGCCTGCGTAACATGAGCCCCCGCAATTATTTTTTTTCTTTTCGATATCATAGTAATTCAATTTCAAATTCGTTAAATTGCATGTTATATTCAACATCCCACTAGTAAATTTCCTTCAGATTCGCTGGAGCATTTTCGCCTCTATCTGATCCCTCACTATGCCTTACACGCTTGTATCATCTGCAAAGCCGGACACTGATGAATGTATACAGTTTCTTCTCAGCTCATTGGCCGTAATTAATAATAGACCGAGACCCAACACAGTGAGACTCGACTGAGCACATCCACAGGTATACATACGTTCTTCCACTACCACGCTAGGGTGGTAATTAGTAATGTTAACAGTATATAGTGGTCTACCTTGCCGATGGCCTTAGCAAAGTTTAGATAATCACACGAACGTTTGAATTATCTCACCATAATGTTTCAATGTGTGGGTCAGGGTGCTCCGATCACACTTCTAAGACCGTGTTGCTTAGAGTCAAACCATTTATTCTTTTCGAAAATGTAGTTCTCATTGGAGTGCGTTTGTACACCACTACCTATAAGTAGACACATTCCTTTCAAATGAAGGCTCCCCTCTGTCGATATTATAACTATGAATTAATTAGACATATTTAAAAACAGGAGTATTGAGTAAATCCTTTATCAACGAGCATATGACGGCGGTATCTTTTTGAGGCATTTAGCCCTTGCTTTCTAAAGATAAATTCCATTGTCTTAGCCTTCAAAGACAATGATACATTGTCTACAATTTTAGCTCGCTCTTCTCTCACATTGGCATAGGATTAGTCATGGTAGCAGTAAAATGAGCCGTTTCTTATACCTGAACAATTATTCATTTTTTACATATTTAAATGTAACAGAATTGAAACGAAACAAATTGAATTGTGTAAGCAACTTGTGAAAATGTTAGAAAGAGGAAGAGGAGAAGAGGGGCTCAGCCACCCTTCATGGGCATGCCCGGTGGTGTAAGGAGGAAGGAGGGGCAGAGCAAGAAAATTATGTGGTGGAGAGGCAGGGGAGTTGAAGAAGGGAGTTGGGGGTGTGTTTAATGGGTGTCCCTGCCACACCTCCTACAGGAAGCAGTGCTCCCATATCCCTCCTTACCCCGACGTTTTCTACACCGGGCCAGCGCTGCCCCTTGCCGACCAAAACTCACACCGCTCAAAACAGCTGACGCGGCAGATCGGTCAGTATAAAACAAGCGGCCGTGGAGGGTAGAGCGAGTATTGCCTGGCCAGACATGCGCTTTAGCACACGCATCTGGACTCGTAATACTTGATAACACCCATCCTCCTTAGGCTTGGCGGCCGAAGGAACCTATTCCTACTGTCTCTCGACATCCTTTCATGAGGAAAACTTCCTTCCTTGTCATTTTTCGAACTTTAAAGATATGATATTCCCTGCTCACTATTCCTCTGTTAACTCTCCTTTCAATCTAAACTCATACAACAAATGTTGCTTTGTGAACGTTTGTCTTCATTTTTCTGAGAAATGTCCTTACTCGTTAAATTCTTCTCTCTAAAAATAAATTTTTATTTATTTATCCAAGGTCTCGTTTTCATTCATTTACCTAAACTTCACCCCAATCCATTCGCTTTCACACAGCGAATGGAATCACTGTAAGTGATTTGGTATTGTTCTTCATTTTTGCAATGTCGGACCGTCAATTATTTTTTTTTCTTCTTAGTTCCTTATCAAACCCCTGACCCAAGTCTTTTTCAACTATAACTGAAACCATCTCCAATCGACTCTTGATTGATTTTTTCTTCTGTGACGTCGTACATTCCTTTACTTTTGTGTTATACCTCATAGCCCACCTTGCTTGTCCCTGGTTTCACCATACCCCACCTCCCTCCCACTGTTGTTTTGAGACTGTGCCTGAGTAATGGTCAGCTCTTTCATGAGCAATAGTACACCCTTCGCAAGGACTGTTTTTGCTTCGTGACTCCTTCAAGTTAACGAACACGCGCCACCTAATTCGATTTTCCTATGCTGTATACATTGATTTTTGTATAATAGTTTTGTGAGAACAAATCATTCCTCATGCTTCATTTAATTTAAAAAATGTCACTCATTTCTGTTTTTTTACGTACATTTTTTTAATGATGTGGTTTATTCGTAAGCAGCAATGCTGCGAAGCTAACCTGTTCCTACCACAATGATAATTAATATTTCTTTCCCATTCTATAAATGACTTATTTTTTCAATTATATTCCTACTTCGAAACTCTTAGTCCTTCCTCCAACTAGTCCCTCCTAGTCCTCCCTCTTACTCCTCTTTCTTACTCCTCCCTCTTACTCCTCTCTCTTACTCCTCCCTCTCACTCCTCCCTCTCACTCCTCCCTCTTACTCCTCCCTCTAACTCCTCCCTCTTACTCCTCCCTCTTACTCCTCCCTTTTACTCCTCCCTCTTACTCCTCCCTCATACTCATCCCTCATACTCCTTCCTCTTACTCCTCCCTCTTACTCCTCCCTCTTACTCCTACCTCTTACTCCTACCTCTTACTCCTTCCTCGTCGTACTCCTACCTCTTACTCCTACCTCTTACTCCAACCTCTTACTCCTACCTCTTACTCCTACCTCTTACTCCTACCTCTTACTCCTACCTCTTACTCCTACCTCTTGCTACTCCTTCTGACTCTTCCCTCCTTCTCTTCCCTCTAACTCTTCCCTCTAACTCTTCCCTCTAACTCTTCCATTTAACTCCTCCCTCTAACTCCTCCCTCTAACTCCTCCCTCTGACTCCTCCCTCTGACTCCCTCCTCCTACTCCTACCTCTGATTCCTCCCTCGTACCTCTTACTCCTACCTCTTACTCCTACCTCTTACTCCTACTTCTTACTACTCCCTCTGACTCTTCCCTCCTTCTCTTCCCCTCTAACTCTTCCCTCCTTCTCTTCCCCTCTAACTCTTCCCTGTAACTCTTCCCTCTAACTCTTCCCTCTAACTCCTCCCTCTAACTCCTCCCTCTAACTCCTCCCTCTGACTCCTCCCTCTGACTCCTTCCTCCTACTCCTAATTCTGATTCCTCCCTCGTACTCCTCTCTCTTACTCCTCCCTCTTACTCCTCCCTCTTACTCCTCCTTCATACAACTCCCTCATACACCTCCCTCTTACTCTTTCCTCTAACTCTTCCCTCTATCTCTTCCCTCTATCTCTTTCCTCTAACTCTTCCCATTAACTCTTCCCTCTAACTCTTCCCTCTAACTCCTCCCTCTAACTCCTCCCTCTAACTCCTCCCTCCAACTCTTCCCTCCAACTCCTCCCTCCAACTCCTCCATCCAACTCCTCCCTCTAACTCCTCCCTCTAACTTCTCCCTCTAACTCCTCCCTCTAACTCCTCCCTCTAACTCCTCCCTCTAACTCCTCCCTCTAACTCCTCTCTCTTTCTCCTCTCTCTAACTCCTCTCTCTTACTCCTCTTTCTTACTCCTCCCTCTCACTCCTCTCTCCTACTGCTCCCTCTTACTTTTCCCTCTTCTCACTTACTAATTCTCCCTACTCCTCCATCATAGTCCTCCCTCCTACTACTCCCTCCTACTCCTCCCTCCTACTCCTCCTTCCTACTCCTCCCTCATACTCCTCCTTCCTACTCCTCCCTCCTACTCCTTCCTCCTACTCCTCCCTCCTACTCCTCCCTCCTACTCCTCCCTCCTACCACTCCCACTTGCTCCTCTCTCTTGCTCCTTTCTCTGGTTCCTCCCTCTATCTCCTCCCTATACTCTTTCCTCTTATTCCTGCCTTTTATTCCTCCCTTTTACTCCTCTGTCTTACTACACTCTCTTACTACTCCCGCTTACTACTCCCTCTTGCTACTCCCTCTTACTACTCCCTCCTACTACTCCCTCTTGCTTCTTCCTCCTACTACTCCTTCCTACTATTCCCTTCTACTTCTTCCTCCTACAACTCCCTCCTACAACTCCCTCCTACTACTCCCTCCTACTACTCCCTCCTACTACTCCCTCCTACTACTCCCTCCTACTACTCCCTCCTACTACTCCCTCCTACTACTCCCTCCTACTACTCCCTCCAACTACTCCCTCCTACTACTCCCTCCTACTACTCCCTCCTACTACTCCCTCCCACTACTCCCTCCTACTACTCCCTCCTACTACTCCCTCCTACTACTCCCTCCTACTACTCACTCCTACTACTCCCTCCCACTACTCCCTCCTACTACTCCCTCCTATTACTCATACTACTCCATCATGCTACACCCTCCTACTACTCCCTCTTACTACCCATACTACTCCCTCCTACTACTCCCTCCTACTATTCCTTCTCACTACTCCCTCCTACTACCTCTTACTACTTATACTACTCCCTCTTGCTACTCCCTCCTACTACTCCCTCATACTACTCCCTCATACTACTCCCTCATACTACTCATACTACTCCCTCCTACTATTCCCTATTACTACTCCCTCCTACTACTCCCTCCTACTACTCATACTACTCCCTCTCGCTACTCCTTCCTACTAGTCCCACTTACTACTCATACTTCTCACTCTTATTCCTTCCTCATATTTCTCTCCTACTTCTCCCTCCTACTCCTCCATCTAAATCCTCGCCTCTTACTCCTCTTATCTACTCCATCCTCTAACTCTTCCCTCTTAATATTCTCTCCTACTCTTCCCTCCAACTATTTCCTTCCACTATTCCCTCATACTCCTTCCTCATACTCCGCCCTCTTACTCCTCTCTCCTACTCTTCCCTCCTACTCCTCCCTTCAATTCCTCTCTTCTGCTCTTTTTTCTTCCTCCCTCTTATTCCACAAAATCCTCCGTCGTACTCCTCCATCGTTCTCCGCCCCCGAACTCCTCCCTCGTATTCATCTCTCGTATTCTTCACTTATAGTCGTCCCTCGTAGTCCTCTTAAGTCCTCCCTCTAATGTCTTTCTCTTGTTCCTATCCTTCTCCTTCTTCTAATTCCCCCCTCATACTCCTCCCCTTTTCCCTTCCTCTTTCATCTCCCTCTTTTCCCTCCTTCTTTCATCTCCCTCCTTTCCCTCCTTCTTTCCTCTCCTTCTGCCTTCTCCTTCTTTCCGCCCTATTTTTACCTTCCTTTTTTTCTTTGGTCTTTTCAATCCCTCTTTCACTTTCCTCTCTCCCCTACCTACTCCCCCTTCCTCTTTATCTCCTTCTTTCCCTCCCTTTTCCCCCCTCTCTCCCTTCCCTCTTTCTTTTCCCTCTTCCCCCTCTCAATTTCTCCAGCTTTCTCTTTCCTCTTTCTCCTCCCTATTTCTCTTCCCACTTTCTCCTCCCTATTTCTCTTCCCTCTTTCTCCTCTCTCTTTCTCTTCCCTCTTTCTCTTCCCTCTTTCTCTTCCCTCTCTCTCCTTCCTCCTTCTCTTCCATCTTCCATCTTCCTCCTTCCTCTTGCTCCTCCCTCTTTCTCCTCCCTCTCCTACCTCATTCTTTCTCTTCCCTCTTCCTCCTCTCTCTTTCTCCTCCCTCTTTCTCCTCCCTATTTCTCTTCCGTCTTTCTCCTCCCTTTTTATTTTCCCTTTTTCTCCTCCCTCTTTCTCCTCCCTCTTTCTCCTCCTCTTTCTCCTCCCTCTTTCTCCTCCCTCTTTCTCCTCCCTCTTTCACCTCCCTCTTTCTTCTCCCTAATTCTCTTCCCTCTTTCTCCTCTCTCGTTCTCCCCCTATTTTCTCCTCCCTATTTCTCTTCCCCATTTCTCCATCCTCGTTCTCCTACCTATTTCTCCTCCCTATTTCTCCTTCCTCTTTCTTCTTTCTCTCTCCTCCCTCGTTTTCCTCTTTCGTTCGCCTCTCTCTTTCTCCTCCCTCTTTCAACTCTCTCTTTCAACTCACTCTTTCTCTTCCCTCTTTCTTCTTCCTCTTTCTCCTCCCTATTTCTCTTCCCTCTCTCTCCTCTCTCTTTCTCCTCCCTATTTCTCTTCCGTCTTTCTCCTCCCTTTTTATTTTCCCTCTTTCTCCTCCCTCTTTCTCCTCCCTCTTTCTCCTCCTCTTTCTCCTCCCTCTTTCACCTTCCTAATTTTCCTCCCTCTTTCTCCTCTCTCGTTCTCCCCCCTTTTTCTCCACCCTATTTCTCCTCCCTCTCTTACCTCCTTCTTTCTCTTCCCTCTTCCTCCTCCCTCTTTCTCCTCCTTCTTTCTCCTCCCTATTTCTCTTCCGTCTTTCTCCTCCCTTTTTCTTTTCCATCCTTCTCCTCCCTCTTTCTCTTCCCTTTATCTCCTCCCTCTTTCTCCTCCCTCTTATTCCCCTCTTTTTCTCCTCCCTCTTCCACCTCCCTGTTTCTTCTCCCTAATTCTCTTCCCTCTTTCTCCTCTCTTGTTTTCCCCCTATTTTCTCCTCCCTATTTCTCTTCCCCATTTCTCCATCCTCGTTCTCCTCCCTATTTCTCCTCCCTATTTCTCCTTCCTCTTTCTTCTTTCTCTCTCCTCCCTCGTTCTCCTCTTTCGTTCGCCTCTCTCTTTCTCCTCCCTTTTCAACTCTCTCTTTCAACTCACTCTTTCTCTTCCCTCTTTCTTCTTCCTCTTTCTCCTCCCTATTTCTCTTCCCTCTCTCTCCTCTCTCTCTCTCCCTCTTTTTCCTCACTCATTTTTCCTCCTTCTCCTCTCTCTTCCTCTTCCCTCTTTCTCCTCCATCTTTCTCCTCCCTATTTCTCCTCCATATTTCTCCTCACTCTTCTTTCTCTTTTTCTTCCCTCATTCTACTCCCTCATTCTCTTCCCTCTTTCACCTCCCTCTTTCTCTTCCGTCTTTCTCCTCCCTATTTCTCTTACGTTTTACTCCTCCGTCTTTCTCTTCCCTTTTTCTTCTCCCTCTTTCTCTTTCTTCTTTGTCCTCCCTCTTTCTCCTCCCATTTTCTCCTCCCTCTTTCTCCTCCCTCATTCTCCACCCTTTTTCTCCTTTCATTTTCTACTCCCTCTTTCTCCTCTCTCTTTCTTCTCCCTCTTTCTCCTCCCTCTTTCTCCTCCCTCTTTCTCTTCCCTCTTTCTTTTCCCTCTTCCTCCTCACACTCTCTCCTCCCTCATTCTCCTTCCTTTTTCTCTTCCCTCTTCCTCCTCCCTCTTTCTCTTCCTCTTTCTTCACCCTCTTTCTCCTACCTATTTCTCCTCTCTATATCTCTTTGCTCTTTCTCCTTCCTCCTTCTCCTCTCTCTTTCCCATCCCTCTTTCTCTTCCCTCTATCTCCTCCCCATTTATCTTCCCTCGTTCTCCTCACTATCTCTCCTCCCTCTTCCCCCTCCCTTTTTCTTCCCTTTAGTCCACCCTCTTAGGTCTCCCTCTTGCTCCTATCTTACTCCTTCCTCTGATTCTCCCTATCTTACTCTTCCATTTTCCTCTTCCTCTTGCATCTCTTCCCTTTAACTCCCTTCCCTCTTTCTCCTCCCTCTTCCTCTTCCTCTTTCTCCACCCTCTTTCTCCTACCTATTTCTCCTCCCTATATCTCCTTCCTCTTTCTCCTTGCTCATTCTCCTCCCTCTTTCACCTCCCTTTTTCTCATCCCTCTTTCTCTTCCCTCTTTCTCCTCCCTATTTCTCTTCCCTCTTTCTCCTCACTATCTCTGCTCCTCTTCCTCGTTTTTTTTCTTCCCTTTAGTCCACCCTTTTAGGTCTCCCTCTTGCTCCTATCCTACTCCTCCTACTGATACCCCTATCTTACTCTTCCATTTTCCTCTTCCACTTTCATCTCTTCCCTATAACTCCCTTCCCTCTTTCTCCTCCTTCTTTCTCTTCCCTCTTCCTCCTACTTCTTTCTCTTCCCTTTTTTTTCTTCCTATTTCTCCTTCCTCATTCTCCTTTCTCTTTCTCTTCCCTCTTTCTCCTCCCTCTTTCTCCTCCCTCTTTCACCTCCCTCTTTCTGTTTCCTCATTCTCCTTTCTCTTTCTCTTCCCTCTCTCTCCTCCTTACTACTCCTCCCTATTTCTCTTCCATCTTTCTCCTTACTGTCTCCCCTCCTTCTTCTCCATCTCTCTCCTCCCTCTTTCTCCTCCTTCTTTCTCCTCCCTCTTTCATCTCCCTATTTCTTCTCCCTCTGTCTCCTCCCTCTTTCCCCTTTCTCTTTCTCCTCCCTCCTTCTCATTCCACTTTCTCCTTCCTCTTTCTCCTCCCTCTTTCTCTTCCCTCTTTCTCCTCCCTCTTTCTCCTATCTCTTTCTCTTCCCTCGTTCTCCTCCCTCTTTCCCCTCCCGCTTTCTCCTCCCACTGTCTCCTTCCTCTTTCTACTCTTTTCCTCTTTCTCTCCACTCCCTCGTTCACATTCCTTTTATTTTCTTCTTCCACATCCTCTTGCTCCTCCCTGTTTATTCCTACTCATGCTCCTCCCTCTTGCTACTCATGCATCCCCCTCGTGCTACTCCACTTTTCTTCATTATGTCTAGCATATGTACATACTTCAACATGAAGAGTTTTGGACCCTGACTCCCATAGTTCCAGCGCAGCAAATGTACGAGCGTCCCTTCTGTTTGTCAGTTCGTCCCTCCTGCCCGTCAGTTCGTCCATTCTGTCGGTCAGTTCATCCCTTCTGTCCGTCAGTTGGTCCCTTATGTCCGTCAGTTAGTCCCTTCTGTCCGTCAGTTCTTCAATTCTGTCCGCCAGTTCGTCCCTTCTGCAGTCAGTTTGTCCCTTCTGTCTAATAGTTCGTCCCTTCTGTCCACCAGTTCGTCCCTTCTGTCCATCAGTTCATCCATTCTGTCCGTCAGTTCGTCCCTTCTGTCCGTCAGTTCGTCCTTTCTGTCCGTCAGTTCGTCCCTTCTGTCCGTCAGATCGTCCCTTCTGTCAGTCATTGCGTCCCTTCTATCCGCCAGTTTCTCCCTTCTGTCCGTCAGTTCGTCCTTTTGGCCCGTCAGTTCGTCCCTTCTGTCTGTCAGTTCGTCCCTTATGCACGTCAGTTCGTCTCTTCTGTCCGTCAGTTCGTCCCTTTTGTCCGTCAGTTCGTCCCTTCTGTCCATCAGTTCGCCCCTTCTGTCCGTCATTTCGTCCCTTCTGTTCGTCATTCCGTCCCTTCTGTCAATCAGTTCGTCCCTTCTATCCGCTAGTTCGTCCCTTCTGTCCGTCAGTTCGCCCTTTCTGTCCGTCAGTTCATCCCTTCTGTCCGTCCGTTCGTCCCTTCTGTCCGTCAGTTAGTCCCTTCTTTCAGTCAGTTCGTCCATTCTGTCCGCTAGTTCGTCCCATCTGCCCGTCAGTTTGTCCCTTCTGTTTGTCCGTTCGTCCCTTCTGTCCGTTTGTTTGTCCCTTCTGTCCGTCAGTTCATCCCTTATGTCCGTCAGTTAGTCCCTTCTGTTTGTCATTTCGTCCCGGCTGTCCGTCAGTTCGTCCCTTCTGTCCGTCAGATCGTCCCTTCTGTCAGTCATTGCGTCCCTTCTATCCGCCAGTTTCTCCCTTCTGTCCGTCAGTTCGTCATTTTGTCCCGTCAGTTCGTCCCTTCTGTCTGTCAGTTCGTCCCTTATGCACGTCAGTTCGTCCCTTCTGTCCGTCAGTTCGTCCCTTTTGTCCGTCAGTTCGTCCCTTCTGTCCGCTAGTTCGTCCCTTCTGTCCGTCATTTCGTCCTTTCTGTTCGTCATTCCGTCCCTTCTGTTCGTCTCTTCTGTCCGTCAGTTCGTCCCTTCTGATCGTCAGTTCGTCCCTTCTGTCCGTCAGTTCGTCCCTTCTGTCCTTCAGTTCGTCCCTTCTGTTCGTCCCTTCTGTTCGACCCTTCTATCCGCTAGTTCGTCCCTTCTGTCCGTCAGTTCGTCCATTTTGCCCGTCAGTTCGTCCCTTCTGTCCGTCAGTTCGTTCCTTTTGTCCGTCAGCTCGTCCCTTCTGTCCATCAGTTCGCCTCTTCTGTCCGTCAGTTCTTCCCTTCTGTCCGTCAGTTCGTCCCTTCTGTCCGTCAGTTCGTCTCTTCTGTCCGCCAGTTCGTCCCTTCTGTCCGTCAGTTCGTCCCTTCTGTTCGTCTCTTCTGTCCGTCAGTTCGTCCCTTCTG
>SDVV010034136.1:0-11210 GCA_016164225.1 Gammarus roeselii
GCCCTGGCAATAATCTCGCCTAGCCACCTAGATCACAGGACTTAACTGCTCAAGACTATTTGCCCTGGCAATAATCTCGCCTAGCCACCTCTAGATCACAGGACTTAACTGCTCAAGACTATTTGCCCTGGCAATAATCTCGCCTAGCCATCTAGATCACAGGACTTAACTGCTCAAGACTATTTGCCCTGGCAATAATCTCGCCTAGCCACCTAGATCACAGGACTTAACTGCTCAAGACTATTTGCCCTGGAGATATCTATAGGAAAGCGTCTACATCAATAAGACGGTGTCTTTGGAAGACCTGAAGGAGAACATATGACGAGAGATTCGTGCTGATAATCCTGCTGGGCTTCGGTCCGTGATGGACACTGTTCGTGTAAGAGCTCGCACGAGTATTGCTGTTGAAGGACGACACCTAAAAGATGTGAATTCATGTTTTTCAGCTTTCGATTCGTGTCAATAGAATTTGTTTCGGATTTATTTTAAGCGTTGCATTGACCTTGAAAATTAGGAACTTATCTATGAAAAATTCCTGTTCAAGATGAAGATGGCATAGGTAACAGCTGTTCTTTGTCTCGTAGATTTCGTGTTAGGTTTAAAATGAACGGAAACTTAAGATACTTCATTTCATTATGATTGCTCTCAAATATTCCTGTTACTTTGTCCATGTTGAAACCTGTTCAATTATCATACCAATCAAGATGACTGATTGAAATATTTTTTTTCTCTGTGTATATTCATGTAATGGCAACTACACAGTTGGTATTGCCATTTGTATCAAACTAACCCTGAGTAAATGTAATACACAACCTCATGTTGGACATTCACTACTCTGTTATTTTATTAAATGTCGTTTAAACAGTAAGTTGTCATGAATAAGTAAATTTCTGTTGGCCATACTTATTTTAATTACTAGTCTTGGAATCAATAGTCCAACGTAACATATTGAACAGTGAAGAATAAAGATAATCCTCAGGAGATGTCCATCTATTTGCTGGGGGCTAGAGGTCAATATAGCCAGTTAGTTAGTTTTAAAGTAATATTAACTATATATAAGTAGCAAATGTTAGCTGGAGAACAGTTGACGCTGATTGAGATTTGGTACACGTCATCTGAGCATCCTGATATTTCAGTCATTTTCCGTCTGTCATTATACCTAACAAAAAATTCATTAAACGACTAAACAAAACCTGATTTGGAATGAGGCAATAAGAAGCATCAGTTCAACAAAATTATAAGTTCAATTTTACGGTGTTAGGGTTATTTTATCGCATTAACGTTCATTGACCTAGAACCTCCGCGTTGCATGTCGCTTGCAACATCCTCTATTTCCCGGACACGTTAGAGGCGTTTTGATCATTTCTTGGCAGCGCAGGCAGCAGCCATTGTCTGGCGTGGGCAGAAGCCAATCATCATCTGTCTAATATGAAAGATAATGGGAAAGAAATTTCGGTTTGGAGAAGACGTTGATGCCAGACGGCGGCTTGCATCTAAAAATAATAGTTAACATACACATGTTTCATTGACAAGCTTTTTGACGCCGTCAATGATGGTTGAGGAGGGAGAATGAAATGGAAGATGAATTGTGAACGGGTGGTGGCTGGTGCGATGCATAAAGTAAGGCAAAATAATACAGACACTTCAGTAACGTACCAAATTTCATTGATTTTTTTAATAACCCATTGTTCCTTCCATTGAAGCCTCCACAACAGACGGACTGACTGACCGAGTAAAAGAAACCAGGAGTGCATCGCGGAGTGGCCGCTGCGCACTAACTATATATTTGGTTTGATTTTTTCCTCGCTTACGTATGTTGTAACCTGTCCTAGCTGAACAAGCCCCCCCTGAAGCCGTCAGCGACCCTGGCACGAATGCGTTCCCTGCTCTTTTATTTCAACAATTCATATTTTCGTCTCATCATTTGATGTACATTGTTGAATACCATATGCCAATGGAATAAATTGATGTGTCGGATATGATATTTGCAGGAAATTTAATGATAAATCTATCAATTGAGGTCCAGGATGCATTTGATCCCTGAGTGGTAGAGACCGTCTTCACAACGGCTTTTCATTCCCCCACCAACGCTCGTAACCCTTTAATGCAAACGGGTCGTGAGCCAAACCGGGTAGTGAACGAACTTTGGAAGTTTTCCACTGCGAGTTTCAACCGTTTTGATTAGTGTTGCCTGCAGCATCCTATGCTTGTGACACAACCACTGCTCTAAGCCAGCCCATCTCCCTACGGACAAAATCAATGCGGGGAAGCGATTCAGGGCCGCGTCAAACATAATCATCGACCAGCCTTAGGCATTCAGATATTTTATCCTCCCTGTCCCATCCTCCACACGGTTTTATCTGCCTATCGATGCAATGTTATCGCAGTTCATCTGTAACCGCTGAGGTTTTTATCTACTGTAAGTACTTTCACTTTTGCTTTCAACTACTTCTCACAAATTTTCCATTATTCACGGTCTCAGAATTAATATTTAAATGACAGTAAACTGTACTCCAATCACCTGCTCTCATATTCGATTCATTTCATTCCTGATTCCAAGTCACCATGATCATGTTTTCAAACATTTCATCTTCACATTCAGCAAGCCTTCTCATTTCTCTCAATCTTTCTTTCTCTGTCCCATGCAACACAGTTGAAATAATTACGACCGACTGAAACAAACCTCTTGTCCCTTTCCAACCAACGGTTCTGACGAGCAGCACATTTTTTGGATGCGAGCACATTGCGCCCTCCCTTGACTCTCTAGCTCACCTCCATTTCAGCCCCTCCCACCTTTAGCCACATGCGAGTCCAGGAACGTAGCACGCTGCATCCTCACACACATCAATATTATATCTAAAATGATGATAATCACGTACAGTTTAGTGTCAGCACCAAACGGAACAAATCGACGGGAACTGCAGACGCAGACAAAGATACAGACGCAAGGCCTAATCAACAAGAAGGAGTGGGCCAACGGCAAGACGCACCCCACACTTCTCTCATGAACTCACAAACCTACACAAATTTAGCCTCTTAGCGCTCAATGGTCTGACCAGGTCCCAGTCCAACATACTTTGGGTCAGGAGTGATGTCCGAGATAGTGGAGGGCCCTATATATTTCATTGTTTCACCCCTGCTGCGACATGATTGCCTTGCCTGTCCCCACAGACGTCCATCCTGTTTCTTAACGAGACATCTAGGGTGAGAAAGTGCATTGGTGCCGCGTTAGGACCCACCCATTTTCAATGATACTCCACTCACGTTTATCCATTGCATGCTTTCTCGCTTCATCCGCATTGATGTCTCTATTCAATAAAGCCTGCTTCGCGTCATCCATCTACCCAGCTTCAGTCTTTCTCTGGACCCACACCCACTTATCTCCACTTTTATTACCACGTGCACCAATCTCTTATCATCCATCATTACCATGCGTCTGAACCATCCAAAAACACTTTAATCTAATCTGTTATCAACTCCCGTACCATTTCCGTTTGAATTTGAACAACGTAATTATTGATCCTATCCTGCAGCGTAACTCAGGCCATACCTGACCAACTTTTCGCCTCGAAAACAATCAACCTTTTTCTCACTTCCTCTCTCGCCGTACACATCTCAGCCCTCATACAACCCTCTCCTTTTATCAATACCCTATGTCCTACAGCTCAACCACCTCCCCTCGTCACACTCCACCCACCATTTTAATATCCACATCTGAGCTCATGACCTTAAGTCACTGGACTTTGTCTAGGAACTCCTCATTTAGGCCTCAAACTGCGAAACTATTGCCCAAGGCTACATAAATTCTTTACGGAATCTGCCAGCCCCACCTATCTGCTACTGATGAATCTAATACATCTCGATACAGCAAACTTCTGGGATTCAAGCACTCCCCTCGTCTCCTCATCTTATAAATGCTCTGCTTCCTTCATATAAACTCTGGACGACTCTAAACAAATGTCCCCTTCTCCATTCAAGCGCAACACCTTCCACGACGCCTCCCTGTTGATCCTAGTAGATACCTTGCGAACGGAAATGATGCGTTCTGGGTCTTCATGGATGTGTTCTGTGTCATGGAGTCACAGAACTTATCCGTTCCTACGCACTGGTAGCTATGTTACGGTTGCAAGATTTTATGTCTTTAATTACTTTTTTAAACGTGCAAATCAGGGTAAATGACACACGAGGTTATGATGTCATAATATTGAGATATATGACAGGTGCGTGATAAGATCAACAATAGGAAATTTATTATTTCATTGATTACTTTGATATAGTCAGATATGTGTGTATCCATAAAGGCAACCACTGAATCCAGTCATATGTATGTAATGAAAGTAGGTTGTCAACGCAAATGGAAACGTAAAAACACAGGAACACCTACCCTGCTGGAAAGAGACACCAACCGAAATGGACAAACACAGGAAAAATCAAAGACCAATAGGAAAAAGATGTATTAGCTATATACTAACATAACCAAAGGCATGCATTATATCATGCTATTTGGCGAGGATTTATTATGTAACAGGAATAACCAACTACCAACGGTAAATCAATGATTTAAAGAAGCTCACCTCTCTCCTTGCTTGCAAGAGACAAAGTGATGTTTTTATTTGTAAAGCTAGCACAGAAAGACCTCGACTTACGATTGATACATTCTTCAATGAGGAGACAGCTTAACTTTTTGTTAGCATCTCAGGGGCGTGTAAACTTCGTTCCTTCTTTCCTTTGGCTAGACCACTAGTTTTGCCGTTATTGAGATTTTAGAGACCGTCCCAAATTCGTCACACATTTTAGTGCTATAAGTACCCCTCGGACGAGTAGGAGACTAAACACCTTGCCTATGCCGTTATCTGATGCGAGACCCTGACACGCTGATTTGTTTACCCAACGTGATCAGCATAAATTGACCTACATGGTTCACGTTTTATTATTCAGACACGTGAAAAGGTTCACTTGTCTCGCTGCAAAAAGCTGATCTGCAAGCCCTCAACTACTCCTAAAGATCCACTGTTGCTTGCCAATCGCACCATCTGTTCAGCTTCTAATCCTTTGATTGAGCATTACCGTACCCACACAAAATGAAACCTCTTGAGTAGAAGCATTCTGTGTTATTTGTCTTTATACCGAGGCGCATCTCATTCTGTGTGCCACTCACTCGACATCACGCCCAACACAAAGGCCAAATAGTGTATACTTTCAAATCATTCGTCTTTCGTAACTCCTTCCATCATTAGGCGCACACCGCCTTATGCACCTGCTCCTTAGGAATGCTCGAAACAACTCTTGCTCACATAACCGGCATGCGTGAACCAACAACTACAACAACAAATGTCAGCCTCACTGACGATCACAACATTTACATCTCCTCAAAATACTCAGCCCACAACTTCCGTGACTCAACACTCTACAACAACAACCCACTGCTATCATTTTTTGCACTCTCCTGCTTCCCCATCGCACCCTCCATCACCCTTACTTCTTTTCAGAACAACCTCCAACCACACTTAGCTTTATCGTCCCTCTAGGCAGTCCTCATCGTCTGGCAAACGACAGAATAAAATCCTGCATTAACTGGGTATCAGCTCCATTTTACTCGCTTAAAACATATCTGAGTACCAACTTCTGGAGTAATAACCCATCGTTCGACATTGTCACAACAGTCACGATTCCGTGGGCTGAGCCTACCACGTTATATAAAAAACAGCGGAGAAATCCCTTATTTTGAATTTCAGAACGTGTCTAGCAAACATCCAACCATCTTGCTACAGGTCATCCAATAAGAGGGTTCCATTTGCATAGACTTCTCCTGCCTGCGTAATGTAGGTTGCAGGTTGACTTTCATAGGATCCTTCTCGTCTGATTTTTCTTACAACTCATCACTCGCGATGTTTCCGACGGTTTGCAACACGACGCCCTCTTGTTCGTTCTTATGATCGGAACACGTAATATCGTACATTATTTACATCAAATGGAACTAGAAGGAACCACGTCATGGTAGTTTTGGAACTCAAACGAACTACGACAAAGTGGTTTTGACGTATCAATTGAACTCTTCATCCCATACAACAAACCATAGAGCGTCAAGCGGAAAATATGTCGGAATTACGTTGTGGTAATATACAATCGTGCACACAAAGTTGCATTTATAAT
Source organism: Gammarus roeselii (assembly GCA_016164225.1). Classification (NCBI taxonomy): domain Eukaryota; kingdom Metazoa; phylum Arthropoda; class Malacostraca; order Amphipoda; family Gammaridae; genus Gammarus; species Gammarus roeselii. The sequence goes on from SDVV010034136.1 coordinate 6,154, forward strand.
ATACTATAACTTTTAGTTTGCTTTCTAATCATCATTGTTATTATGCACGTTATGTCGTTTCCATTGAAAATAACCTAATTGATGAGATTTATACCAGTTGTCGTAATGGGGAGAGGGGTAGCAATTGTTTCCTTATTTTGAGCTTTCACTACAATTTCCGAGATTCTTATGACTTCATCAATCGTATATATTTTTTATATACGGAATATTGTGGTAATTTTAACCCTTTCCAGCCGGTCATAACAATTTTTATTTTATATGAACAACTGACGCAGTTAGAGTGATGACTGTGTTTAATCACCTTCCTAATTTAAGCATGAAATGAATCGTTTTAGAATTGGGGATCATTTTTATAATGTCGTTCACGGCGTGAATGATTCGTTCAATATTGGAGGATTTGTAAGGCTGAAATTCTGCAACAATATGCATGGGAGCACACACCTCTTTGCAATAGAGCCGTTTGTCTTACTATTCCCCTGGAATCCATGTTCATAAATCTCTCATAAATGAGCAAACGGCATTTTGCCGGCTATTTTGCTCTTGAGGCAGTTGACCCTGTCGTTATTTATGCGCCATTCTACTTTATGGTCGTGCAAAACTCATCTCATCCTTCACTTGATATGAGAAAATGAACCTTTTATGACGCCATTTTTGTTATGAAAACTCAACGTTTCTCTTGTTTCTATTATAATAATGTAACTGATGAAGTAGAAATGTTCCAACTGTAATGCTGTTCACCTAAGCCTTGTCGCCAGCACAAGTTCATCTACACTACAATGTATTAAACAGTAAATAGTTGCCGGAGTTTTCAGTTAGAGATCGAATTTAGGCCAATACTTTAAAGGTAATTGATATGCACCAAGGTATTTACATTTAAACATTTCTAAAAATTTACACTTTTATGAAATAGGACTTAGAAATATACTCATGGAAAGTTCAATATTCGTTGCAATAAAACATTTGAATAGGTATTCACTTTTCTTGCAGGACTTAGAGGTTTTCAAGTGTTTACAAGTGAAAAAAGACAACAACAGGGCTTCTGGCCCAAACTAGGTTACCTTTTAATGGTTTGGAGGGAGGAACAGAGAGTGTTTGACGAAGATGGGCCTAAAAGTGAGGAACAGAGGTTATTGATGGAGAGGTTTTGGGAACGCTTATTATATAAATAAGCAAATTGTTGGAGAGCGTGTTTGCGAAAATAACCGATTGAAAATCCACATCGTTCTTATTAGGCATGTGGTTGATCACATGTGCTCAGGCGCCCTACGGTGACTATTGCTGCGATCTATGTTACTTCTGTCAATGACCGCGGTGTTGCCTGTAATGAAGTCCTGGCTGTCGGTAACGCTACCATGCTCGTCCTCTGCATAGTTGCAGGTGTCAGGTGCATCATACAGGGCGGTGAATTAGTTTGAGAAGACCCGTCTACTATTGAGTGTTCGATTTCTATTGGAGGATTTTAAGAATTTCTGCATGAGGACAAGTGCACTGTAAAGACTGTCTGTCAGGTGAATGAACCCGTTGTTATTTGAGTGTGGCTTGATGGACCTTATCGTTGTATTGGCAAAGCCGTCTTCCTGAACAATGTCAATCATGATGTCCAAGAACATTGCTCAGCATTGTGGGGATCAGGTGTTTCAGTTGTAAAAATACTGTTCCTAATATACCTAGTAGTTGTCTTCGTAATTTTTGGGAGGAAACCCGGATAGTAGTCCATGTTTATGTCGGCCTCCTTCCATTCGACCCTCAGTAACGATACATTGTCTTGTTTGGGACAATATCCATTTTGGGATTTCCATGATTGACTGAAGGCATGTATCAGGCAATGACCGAATGTGGGGGTTGACATTAACTGTAATTTCAGATTATTTAGGACCCTAGTGATTTTATTGTTTCCGTGGAAATGTGGATTGCTATTTCCTGTTTCCGCGCTTGATTGTGAGTTCCCTATAGCAGTTGGAACGCGAGCTTGACTGAGAACGCGGCTGTAGAGACTTCCTTTCTTGTCCTGATTACTTATGATGGAAGGCTCACTGATCGTATTTTGTAAATTGGTGTGGCTGTCTTGAAAATTTTCCTCGAGAGGGGTGGCCAATTGACTATTTGAAATAATTTGCGTGGATCCGCCTGTGATTGGAGGAAGGGTGATGATTCTGGCAGGGTGAGTTATGGTGCCAGTCGTGAGATGAGGAGGCGCTGACTTGTTGTTGTTGAAATAAGAATGATTGGAAGGCGCTGACTAGACGCTGCTGTAATGAAGATGATCATGATAAAAAGGTGCAGATTGCATGCTGTTTTTTTGGGAATTATGAAAGGGCATTGGTTGGGGGCTGTTGTTGTTGTTGTGGGGACTATGTATAGGCGCCGAATAGGAACTGTTGGTCGGGGGATGGTGATGGGGCGTTGATTGAGAGCTGTTGGTGTGGTAAGGATAATGATGGGAAGGCGCTGACGGGAGCTGTTGGTAAAGGGAAGATGAGAAGATTCTGTATGGAAGGAGTTGAGATCGGGACGATGAGAGACCGCTGATTGGGATCTGTTGATGTCTAGCTGATAAGGAGGCGCCGATGGCAAGCTGTTTATAAGTGGATGATAATGAGTGTCCGATTGTAAGCTGTTCACATGGAGATGCTAAGGAGGCGCTGATTTGAAGTGATTGGTGGGGGGATGATGATGAGGCGCTGATTGAAGACTGCTGGTGTAAGTATGGTAAGGATGCGCTGACGGGGAATAAGGGGTCGCTGATTTGGAGTTGTTGGTGTGTAGGTGATGAGGAGGCGTTGATTGGATGCTGTTGGCGAGGAGATGATGAGGAGGAGCTGATTGGAAGCTCTAGGTGAGATGACGATAAAGTAGCGCTGGTTGGGAACTGTTGATGTTGAGATGATGAGGAGTCACTGACTGGGAGCTGTTGGTGTGCGGATGGGGAGGAGGCGCTGATTGGTAGTTGTTGTTATAAGGGTGATGAGGAGGCACTGATGGGGAGCTGTCAGCGTAGTGTTGGGGTATGACTGTTTTAGTTTGGTGTTCAGTAGCATTTGTGATAGATGGAGCGTACGGATGGGATGCACAAGATTTAGTGAGGTGTGCCGCGGTGGGAGAAAACGATGTGATGTTGGGCTGGAGCGCAAATGGTTTGGTTTGGTGTGCAGCGGCTTTGTTCAGGGATTGAGGGGTATAAACCGTACTAAGGTGGAATTAAGGTCTACATGTCGGGTGTGCAGACAAGGAGTGATGTACCTTAGGTGATAGGCTTGTAAGCGAGAACTGGAATGAGGGAAAATAATGGCGCTCTGCGTGCGTCTGTTCATTCTAATATGGTTTGCCAAGCAAGCTGCTACTGTGTGTTAGGTCGTAGTACCTAAAGACGCAATGGTCGCTATCTTGGTGGTAAGGCAGGCGTGTCTTTTTGGCAGGGCTGTGTGTGTGTGTGCTGGGTAGCAGGTATGCCATGAGTGTGTGTAGTTGGCTGACTTATGATCATAATACAGTAGAAGAGGCGTAGGCCTTGATAGGGTGAATATGAAAGAGAAATTCGCGTCGTTTTCACCCTGAACTCCAAAGAAAGGTTTAATGGATAGCATGTCATGTTTCCTTGTATGATCATTTTAAAAACACTAGGATCAAGAATTGAAGACATCAGCAACTCCAAGAACAGCAATCTTGAAGCAATCTCAACCCCAAATAATATAATATTAATTGTTCCTGCATGGAATGCAGTACTTGAAAATAATCACCGACAAGAAGATAGTGATAAAAATCCGGAAAAAAAACGAGAATTTTTTATCTATCCTCTGAATCAATGCCTACCTACCCCAATAGCTCCAGTAGGATGTATTTTATCCACATATAAATTGGAAAGTCACCTAATGGACACAATGTAGTTCTCGGCAACAATAATTCTCAGTACAATAACATATACTCATTCTGATCGCGGATACTGGGCTCCATGTTTCTAAATCTCACTTTAATGCAAGCGATTTTAATTGAAATGTCATTATTTATGATCCACACAATTGACACGATATATTTTGACTCATTCACGGAAGCGAATGCATTACAGTAGGTCATCAATTCATCGAAATGAACTTGACATTGTTCACAACACACCAAGAGCCGGCTGGTCTCGTGGCCGGGCGTGTCTCAAATTCCTGTAAGGAAGGTCGTTCATCTTCTGGGGAAAAGTGAGCTCAAGTTTTACTAATTACTTCCATAGAAAGTTCGCCAAAGGCATTTATTACCCCAAGTGCTCGTGGAAAGTAATGAGGAGCTTTACCCTCGGACGGGAAAAAAGCGGTGGGTCATCAGTATGCGCAGAATATTGCGGTGGACGAAGGAACTCGCTCCAGTGGCATGTTGGTGAGACATTGTCGTCCAAATATGTTTGTGCAGCCGAGCTCCACAGTTTTAGTGGAATTTAGGAGGATTGTTGTCAGAGTCACATTGAAAACAGTGTTAGACTACACTATGAAGTGATGTTACATTCATCAATATAACTTGTAGTGGTAAAGTTGTTTGTACATACATGCAATACGTGATATTGAACAGGAGTGAACCCGCCGTACTCGGCCCATAGAAGTGTCAGAAAAGCCACGCATCCAGCTGGGTGATTTCACCACGATATAGGGCCTCATAGTTCCACTGGCAGCTGCTGAATACTGAATCAATTACACTAGATCAGAATCATTTCACGTAAGCAGGAACACAAATGAACGCAAGAAATTTCAAGAGTGAGAAGGCCGCTCACGTACAATATTGAAGAAAGTCTTATCGCGTGTCCGAAAACCCAGTGCCTGAACACGAACCAAAAATTCCGCACCCTCGTCCCTGTGGGTAACACGAAACCGAGGACAGTGAAGAACCCTCAACCAATGCCCTTCCCACCCCCCCTCCACTCCTACGTGATGACAGAAGATACCCTGAGCCGCTGCCCTCTCATTCCCCCCCCTCCGCTGCATCTCCTGTCTTTCACCGTACGGCCCTTTAAAACAGAGGCTTTAAGCCGCTGAGGCAAAAGATTCCTCAAGACACCAATCGCGACAGGTTGTGAATAATAA